>BQNB010125356.1:0-19781 GCA_026074375.1 Tanacetum coccineum | reverse complement strand
GTAACTTGAAGTAAATAAATGTGTAGTTTTATTTATAAATGTATAACTTGTAATGTATAGGTTTTAGTTAGTTTATTTAATATACCATATGACTAACAATGTTTGCTTGGGTAAATTTTAATAAACTTTGGGTATTGGGCATAAACATGGGTATTTGTAGAAACGTAGAAAAGTTTTGGTGGTTCCGGGAATGCCTAAACGTATTTTATCGCGAAACGTAAACGTTTTACGTAACCGACAAAAATAAAATATAAAGAGTTGATTATTACTTTCAAAAAAAAATAGTAATGTTTCTATCGTTGGTAAAATGTTATCGTTTAAGTGGGTCAATCGTCTCGTAAAATAATATTTATAAATTTAAAACTAATATAAATATTATATAAATGATTCTAAAAATGTTTCGCTAAAAGTTTTATTAAAAATGAACCAACACTATTCATGTCAGGAAATAGTGTATAAAAATCATATTTCTCTTATTTTATTCGTTAAGTGAAAATTTTTAGCTTACGCGATTTAATTATGTGATGAGAATTAAAGTAAACGCGCACGAGAGAAAAAAAAATAGTGAATTTAATGACGTCGTTCATTGATCAAAAATACGGATTGTTACATCAAAAATGTTGCATAAAAATAGAAAGAGTGATTTGGTGAGCCAAAACAAATGAGAGATTAAGCGAGCTTAAAAATAGAAAGAGAGATGTGTGAATAAAAACATAAATGAGTGATTATGTGAGCAAAAAGAATTGTGAGATATTGTGAGCATTAAAACAGAAAGAGAGCTTGTGAGAAGAATCAATTGATGATAGAAGTCCTTTTTGGAAAGAAATTGAAATTAGTACTTGTAACTTAAAACTTAATGCTGTTAGTCTTAGGTTATTAGGTTACTTACTACTGTTAAGCATAACATTGTGCTGTTAGTTAAGTTAATGCTGCTAGGCCTAATTTAGTGTTGCCAATTCAAGTTAATGCCGCTGAGGGCAATTCTATAAATACTTATACTTCGATTCAGATATCATTTCGATTCTTTGTTCGATTTCAATCATTAAAATACTCTCTAAACAAAACGAAACCTAACTCAATATCCTCTTTGATCATCAAAACACAACACAATGTCAACCCTTAACTTTTGCTCATACATCACAATATTTAGCAATCTTAGGAACAAAAACCCGATAAATAGTGATGGATTTCAAGATATTATTGATTATCTCTGAATTGCTACTCAGATTCGTTGTGCTTTAATTATCTCAATCCTATCATTTACACAACTTGGCATACACAGTTTTTGGGCAACGGCAAAGCAAACAGACTGTCACTGGTGAACGACTGTTAACAAGCCCTATTTGATAAGAAGAAGGTAATCATCACGGAGTCAAGCATTAGAAGTGATTTTTACTTGGAAGATACAGGAGGTACTGATTGTTTGCCAACTGCGACAATTTTTGAAGAACTGGCAAGGATGGGGTAAGAAAAACCTTCTCAAAAGCTTACATTTTATAAAGCTTTCTTTTCTCCGTAATGGAAGTTCTTAATTCATACCATTACCCAATGCCTTAGTGCCAAATCCACTGCATGAAACGAATTCAGTAGTACAATGGCTTCTTTAATCATATGCTTGGCTACAAACAAAAAATTTAATATGTCTAAGTCTATTTTTGATGCTATAGTGAAACACTTAGATGGAGGGGTCAAATTTCTGATGTATCTACGATTATAAGGCATTTGGGAGATTTCATTTTAGAAAGCCTGAAAATTCAGACTTTTTACTTTTCTTATGGAAATATCTTTTTTTTCACAACAAACACATCCATGTAACAACTTTTTGTTATGTACGATCTTAACCATCCATCTTAACTAAAAAAACCACTTTTATTTTTAAGTTAAAATATCTTTTTATCTATTTATTTTTTTTATTATTTAATTTCTATCATATTTTTTAAAATTTTGCGCTCTTTAATTCAACATTCATTTTAATATATTTTTATTAACTTTTAGTTTTTTTTATTTTTAATGCTTTCGAAACCGCTGCTTTGCGCGAGTAGCTTCTAGTATAAAATAATGTGAGGGTCAAAACTAAATTTAGCGAAACCGAGTTATTCTCCCTTCCAATATATATAACTTACAAAAATAGGTTCTTGATTTAGAGAAGGCAAAGGAGCTCAAGCAAAGGAGATTGCTGATTTAAGAAGAGGGTCCAGAAGTTGGAAAGGAAAAAGAAATCAAGAAAAATACAGGATTTAAATAGACTAAGGAAAGTTGGTATGTCTAAAAGACTTAAATCCTCTAAGGATAAAGATAGTTTGGGTGATCATGAAGATGCATCCAAACAGGGGAGGAGCATTGAAGACATTGATAAGGATGCTGATGTTTCTTTAGCTGATGATACCCAGGTTGAGGTCAAATGATGTTAAATGTTTGATACAAATTGAACTTATGGTGAATGTAGGTAGTTGTGGATTTATGCTAGTTTGCTGAGAAACAATGCAGTAGGTGCAAAGGATAGAGAGGTGTAATATTGTGTTGAAGATTAGTGATGCTCCTTACAACTATGAAGAAATAACTTTGGTCAACACATTATTCAAATCAAAGCAGCAAACTAAAGTTGTTACTATTGCTGCTACAACAACAACAACAACTACAAGACCCAAGCTTATAGGGGTAGTAGTTCAGGAGCCAAGTGAATTCAGAACTCCACAAGAATCACAACCTTTAAAGATTAAAGACAAAGGCAAAGCAATCATGATTGAGCTAAAGTACCTCTGAAAGGAAGATTCAAGTTGCTTTGAATGAAGATTTGGCAAGAAATCTTCAAAGCTTAGTTGGAGGCTGAACTTATAGAAGAAGAAAGGCTTGCAAGGAAAAAAGAAAAAGAAGCTAACATAGCTTTGATTGAGTCATAGGATAATACACAAGCTATGATAGAGGCAGATTTTGAGTTAGCTCAGAGGCTACAAACAGAAGAACAAGAAGAGATAACCATTGAAGAAAGATCAAGACTGTTTGTAGAGCTTATGAACAAAAGAAAGAAACACTTTGCAATGCTTAGAGCTGAAGAGAAAAGAAGAAAGCCACCAACTAAAGCTCAAAAGAGGAATCTAATGTCTACCTATCTCAAAAACATGGGTGGATACAAACATAATCAGTTGAAGAGCAAGAGCTATGAAGAGATCCAGAAGCTGTTTGATAATGAAATGAGGAGAGTAAATACTTTTATTCCTATGGATTCTGGATGGTAATAGTATAAAGCAAAAGGGAACACAAGGAAGTTCTAAAGGAACAGAGGATGAACTGAAATCTGATAAGTCATAGAAAACAGTAAGGTAGTAGGAGAGAAAGCTAAAGGCAACAGAAAGAAGATAATTAGTAAGAAAAGAGCATGGAAAGAGCAACAACAAGAATCTTTAAAAAGGACAAAGAATGGAGGATGATAAAGAGACAGATGAGCATGAAGAAGTTGAAGTAGTTGATGAAGCTGAGCTGAAAAAGCATTTGGTGATAGTAAAAGATGATGATATAGCAATTGATGCTATACCACTTGCTACCAAACCACCAGTGATTGTTGAATATAAGCTTATTAGAGAAGGAATAATCATACATTATCAATTAATAAGAGCAGATGGAAGTTTCAAGAGATATTCTTCAATGATTAGGATGCTTCAGGGTATTGACAGAGAAGATTTGCAGACTCTTTGGAAGTTGGTCAAAACAAAGCATGGTGATACAAGGCCTGAAGATGAACATGAAAGAGTGTTGTGGGGTGATTTAAAAGTCATGTTTGAACCAGAAATTAGAAGGGTTTGTATGGAGAAGTTTACAAGGATACAAAGTGACTGTTTGGAAATTGTTTGATTCATGTGGAGTGCACTTTGTAAGGTTTGAAAATGTACACATCTTTATGTTAGTCGAAAAGAGATATCCCCTTTAGACTAATAACAATTGCAAAATGTTAACAGAAACTTCAAGCTGATTATGGAATGAGATGTACGCTACCAATCTCAAGCTTCTATGGTAATGCATATTCAATGATAGTTATGATGACTTTAAGGATTCTTTGAAGTTATACTGCTCATGTACTTAATGTAATTTATGCTAAGGTATGTAGTATGGTAGTATAAGTTACCACGGCTAGTTACTCACTCGTTAGTAAATGTTGTACTGATAGTATAAATTACTGTTAGTGAGTTGAAGTTAACATGTCAGAGTTTTGAAGATGAAATATAAGCTAAGTAGTTATGCTGCTTAGTAGTAATGTTAAGACTGCCTTGTAACATGTTACGTACTGTGAGTAATATTATTATTGCTTACAGTTTAATGTTACTACTGCTTATATTTATAGTATGCTGGTACAAAGTTTATGCTACATGGGATTTCAAATGCTAAAAGACTTAACTACTGTCAATAGGATAAAGACGGTTTAAAGAGATAAAGATTGTTTGGAGAACAAGAATACTTATGAAGATAAGTATTGAGATATTTTTGTACAAGATATGTATAATGTATTTGTTTAAGAGATTATGTTTATGTTTAGAAAAGATTATGATATCTTAGGAATGTATTATAAGCCGACTAGGACTCCTTAGTCTATAAAAGGAGGCTCTAAGGCATTAGTTGAGATAACAAAATTTTCAAAGTTGTCAAGTCGATTTAGAAAAGCTTCAAGGTTGTAAACCCTAGTACTAGTGAAGAGTACTCGTATTATTGATCTAATAATATTGGAGCGTTTGGTTATATCTTTGTTCATTCACAATTACTGTTCTATTCATTATACTTCTAGATATTAAGGTTCGTAGAATTCCGCAATACATTTAGTATACATACAAAGTTTCTACAACAAGTTATTTTGGATTTATCCCATGTCATTTAACCTTAGACAAGCTAAGGAATCAGTCAAGGATTGGTATCAACAAGTGGTATCAGAGCTTTGCGTTGAGAAACTTTGATCTAGAAGTCATGGAATTTGAATCTGCACATAGTTTCTACTAGCCTAAGTTACCCTTACTCAAATGGTGCGTTTGAGATGTGGCGTGATAAGGAATATTAAGACAGTACTTTCAGGTACAAGACTATTGATAAGTGCTTAATTACACATATCTTTTACCTCTAAAAACGAGCTTAAATGACCAAAAACAGACAAAAACTGCCAAATATATGTTTGTTTTGCATTTGTATTGTGCAGGAAGTGGAGGAAATCAAAATAAAAGGCAGGAAAAACCAAGCCAAAACTGACAAAACTGAGCATGGAATGGAAAAGACTGTGCAAAATCAAGGCCAAAGTCCAAAATGTCAAAGTTCAAGAGTCAATACTGAAGAATCACGCATCAATCCGGGAGCCGGAACTGAAGATTTACTATTGAATGCAATCTTAAAACATTGCTGAGCCGAGGAAAGCCCAATAGTATAATCTATGAAGACTGTGAAGACCAAATGGGCCTCATTCAATTACAACAGTCCCATTTGTGTGCAATTGACAAAACTTGAAAGACTTTTGAAGGCCCGAATCCTAGCAAGTTACAGCCTATCTCAGCCATGTACACACAAAACCCTTCCATAAACCTTATTGGGCTTGAAAAAGGCCATAACTAATACCTCTAACCTTTATTGGGCTTTTAAAAAGCCCAATAACATAAGCTAATCCTTTATTGGGCCCAGACACCACTCAATTGGGGCCCAAATACAAGCCCAAATGCCCAACAACAAAACCCAAGCCCAACAAATGCCAAAAATCTTTTTTACAAAAACTTTAGGGACTAAAGTTGTCATTTTAAAAAAGTTTTTTTATAAAAAGAAAAAATGGAAAAAATAAAGAAATGGGCCAAAAATGCCAAGTTGAAGTTTTTTAAAAAGAAAAAAAATAGAAAAATTTAAACACAAAAGGTCGGTTTTTGCAATTTTTCAAACTTCTTTTAGTTATAAACTAGAGGGACCATTTTTGCAAATTGCCAAAACCTTTTATTCTTTTAGTTATAAAACGCAGGGGCTAAAACCGTCACTTTCCAAACTTGTTTTATAACTATTTTCGGCTTAAACAAAGTGAAAAGAGAAGGAAAGATGGGGGCGTGGGGGAGGCATTTTGCCCTCTTCCTCCTATACTTCCTTTTAAACCCTGCAACCACCTGTCGGAACCCACCTTCGCCGCCAAAAACCCATTCACCCTTCCCCTCGGTTTCAAGCCAATTCCACCCTTCCACAAAGTACGCCTTAAGCTCACCCTCTCCTTTTCCCACCTTCACTGACCTATAACCCTTCCCAATTGGAAAACACTCAACCCCGTACCCCCCTTCAATGGTGAGATGGTCTATAAGGCCAACGAAGGGCTAGGATTAAGTGTGAGGCTTCCTACTCTCACAACAAACTCGTCCCAAGTCTTTGAGACTTGTATAAAAGAGCCAAGACCAAGCCGAAGTCAAACACACCATTTTTTTTACGTTTTTAGTTTAAAATTAATTCCAAGTCTTTATTTTAAGCATTTAAGTGTAATTCAGTTTAATTAAAAGTTTGATTGTAACACTTTCATGTTTCAATACAAGTTAAAGAGTTTTTTGTGATTAATTTTTTTGCCCCATTTTGTCAAAGTTGAAAATTAAATTAGTTGTTTTAATCCTGTTTAAACTTGTGTAAGAATGTTTTAAAAGTTATTAAAACTTACTTGTGATCACTTATCTCTGCCTTCTTTTACTAAAAAATCAGTTAAAAAGCTTTTTTTATAAAATAAGGGGGTGTTGGTTAAACCTGAAAATGGGTAATATGGGGTGTTGTTGTGGTCAAGTCACTCAGCCAACTTGGCCTGAGTGTGTAGGCTTTTATAGCCTCTTTGGATACCACTTTTAGTTAAAATTGAGTTTTTATGATTCTTTTGGTTTCGTCAAAATTTGAATAAGCCAATTTCAGCACCACTTAAGCTGCTTATGCAGACTTAAGCACACTTTTGTTGTGTCTCTGTGTGGTTGTTTCTAGCACTGTTTACTCATACTCTTGTTCTGGTCCTTTGGTATTGACCATGTATGAGGTCAATGTGTACTTTGCAGATCTTTGAAACCTCAACTTTTAGCCCAATAAATCAGCAGCTTTTCTAACTCTAATGCTCAAATTTTTGGAAAATAGCTCATTTCTCAATTATTAATCTGTTTTGGTGTTTGTTTTAGCTAAAAAGGCTATTAAGAGCTATTTCATAAGCCCAAAAAACCCCTTTAGCTACTGTGTTGCCCCTCCTTCCTGGTGATGGCACATAGTCACCCCTTTTATCTAGCTTTTTTTGTATTTAAGCCCCTGGTTCTTTCAGCTTTTAATTGTAGGCGTATTAGTACCCCTTTGCATTCCCCAAAATCTCATAGCTTATTTCCCCTTTTAGCTTAGCTTATTTCAGGCTTAAAGTAGGTACTTTTCTGTTTTCTTTTAAAAACTGTCACCATAGCTTATTTCATTTCTAGCTTATTTTAGGGCTTATTCTAGATACCTTAGCTTATTTAGGACTCCCCTAGCCTATTAACTGTCCCCCATAGATTTTAGCTTATTTTGTTAGCTTAAACCAAATCCCAAAAAGCCAAGAAAAATAAGCCATAAGCTTATTTAGCTTCTGCAGCCCCATTAAGCTCACTTTTCTAGCTTATTTAGTCCCTTTCAGCTTATGCACCTTTTATGAAAAATGCTCCCCTTGAGCCCCTTAACAAGTTTTCTTTTATAGCTTTTTGATAATAAGCTGTTGGACCTACCTTGTAATCGGGGTCCACTTCAGGGACCAATTGTGTAATTTTCTCTTTTGTAGTTACCTTTGTTAGTCCCTGTGGTTAGTTAGCCTGTTACCCCGTTAGTCCTTGTTCCCTTTTCACTGTTAGTCCCTATAGTTAACTTTAGTTAGTTTATTTAATTTAAATAATTAATTTAGGTTAAAATCTAATTAGTTTAATTACTTTTAATTTAATCAGTAAAATTTGGGCATTTTTATATTTTTAGAATTGTTAATTTTTTCTTTATTTAATTTTATTTTTTCAGAATTTTTATAACTTTTATTTTTTGTCTTTTTCTATTTTCTTAGTTTTAATTAGTTTTTAATCTTTAAAAATTCATAAAAAATCCAAAAATTAATAAAAAAATATTTTTCTTTTTTATAAAATTTTCTTTTGTCATTTAGTGTCTAGGAAAAATATAAAATTTAGTATAGGCTTTATTTTTCTTAAATTTCAGTTTTAGACCCGTTTTACCGGGTGCGTTTTACCGTTTCTTTTCGTTTTACATTCAAACGACCTCCGTTTTAATTCTAGTTTTTTTTATTTTTCAAATTAAGTTAATTAGAATTTAATTTTGATTTTTAATTTAATTTAGATTTAATTTTAGGATTTCCCAATAATTAATTATGCTTCCCGTAGTTTAAGTTCTATCCATATTAACTAATTTTGTTTCCCGTAGTTTTTAAGATCCCTATTTCCTTTGCCTGTTTCCCGTAGATTAAATTAAGTTTTATTTAATTAATTTTAGTTGTAATTATATCAGTGTTTCCATCATATATTCTCCATCATTCAATTTCTCATCAAACCAGGATTACTTTCAATTGCAGCCTCGTTGGGACATACGACCCGGGAATATCTCTTCCGGAATCTTTTTATTATTGATTTGATTCTTATATATTTAATCTCTTTGTGTAGCTTTTGACCTTTTCCCTTGGTTAAGGGCATTTGGTTGAGATTTGCATTTGAGTTATTTAAGTGTATACCGTCAACGAATCACCCACCCGGAGGTGTAGTAAGGTTCACATGCGAGACCGATGAAATTGCCTATAAGATGCCCCATAACATAGAACAGTACAACTCGCTATCAGACCTAGAAAGAGAGCACACTAAGTCAGTCTACCTCAGGAACGAGGATGACAAAAGAAAAGGGGTGGAGTACGTGATGAGCAAAATATTAGGGTTTTACAAAGAATGTTTAGAGCTTGGACCCGAATATGTGACTGGAATTGCTGATGAAGGAGAAGTCACGTAAAGAAGTGCGACTTCGAGTCTAGCTACAAGACTCGTAAAAAAAAAGCGCTTTTTGAGAGGCAACCCAATATTTAATTTTTCCCGCATTTAGGAGTGTCTTGTGTTTTAATTCTTTATCATTTATTCTTTGATGTTTGAATTATTTTTTGTAATCATGCTTTGTTTTGTTTTTAACTTCTTCTTATTGACAATCAAAGGTATTTTGCATAAAATAAGTGTAGGGGAAATTATTCGGTTTTTAAGAACCAATTCAAACATATTAAATAAATTGTTTAGATTAATTCGCGTCAATTTCGAGTCACATGATTGTATTTACTAATCTCAGGTTTCATGTAGTAATTCATACAGGAAATTACTTATATAATCGCGTACAGAAAACGAAAAGAAAATTTTCACAGTCGCTGGCGACGGCGTCAGGGTTTATCCTGACGGCGTCGTGAGCCCAGCTACAAGAAAAATTAAAAATTTTCAAGTATTTTTGAAAAATAATTTATACAACATTTAAAATTTGTAATTCTTTTATAAACCTGCATAAACCTATGATTACATCATTACTCTCATCCTATCTTTACTGCTTTCATAGAGTCAAACCCTAAAGTTTTGTTGTATATATCTATCCTGCCGATTTTACGCTTGGTGTAGTTGTCTTTGTCTTTGATCACATGTTATATTTGATGAGAAAAAGCTTAGAAGTTCTTAGGAAGTTTCATTGGATGATTCTTAGAGGATGATTTAACCAGTTATCGCATGTTTCTTCTCCATTATTGAGCAAACCAGAGGAATACTAGTTTCTTTTACTTGTTTTCTTTTCCCTTTATTCGTTTTGCGGGTACTTCTTTAGAACATTGGGGACAATGTTAAACTTAAGTGTAGGGGGAAATAATCCTTAGAAATTATTCCTTTAATTGTCGTTTACTTTGTCCTTAAAATGATGGGTAATATATCAAAACATAGCATAAAAGGTAATTTTAACCAAAATTTAAATTTTTTTATTACACATACCGACGAAAACCGAGTATTAATAGCGTCTCATGGATAGGAATTTATATGACTAGCACAAAAACCCTCAAAATTCCACCCAAAAATGTGAGGTTCGTCTTTAGATCTATAGGAATTAGGGTATCCATTTTTGATACCCAAGATAGTTTATACTTTTAGCTTGTTCGAGTTAAGGTTCAAATGCAGTCATATGTGTCTATTTCGTCATTACGAATGTGTACGTATGGTCTTTGTCGCCTTTTCTGGAACATTGGTATCAATATTAAATTATATGAGTGTACCGATAATGTATTAAATTCTAGAACTTGTTTTTGTGATGCACCCTGAGACCGCATAGTAAGTATTAGGATTTGCTAGATAAGAGGCACTAGGATTAACCTATGTTTTAAACTTGTAATTGTTATGATGGTCACATTGATCATATAACTATCCCACACATTTACCATGCACTCATTTTTAGTGTAGGATACCCCTAGTACAACCCTCCGAGCCTATCCTTTTCACGGTTCTTGTAATTTTCTGGTTAAGCCGGACTATTAATGAAGAGCATTGTTACCCTTGAACCAATTGTTACACCCAAATCGCCTTAGCCTACCTTGTATGTACTCGCTTTTAGTACATTATTATTTTAACCTAAAGTTAATTATTGAGTACAAAGTTGCTAAGTCCTTATCCTTGTAAATACAGTTTTGGGACTATTGGGATTCATAGTAGTATTTATCTTATGAAGAATTAGGGAAGAAGTAATTTATTACCCCCAATAGAGCTTAATAAGCTCCATGTTATGTTGATCTACCTCAATTCGGGTCATTAGTTAGATTGTAATTACTGAGTATGTAAAAGTTCAAGTGTAGGGGCGTACCTATAAACCCCCTTGATGTATTATACGTTTAAGCAATGGCAGGGCAAAAGTGTACCCAAAAAAAATATGAAAAAGAAAGAAAAAAAATTCGAAAAAAATATATATATAAAAAGTGAAAAAAATATACGGGATGCCATTTGCTTATGTTTATGTTTATCATAGAGTCAAGAAAAGAAAAATAAAGAGATTGATGTAGAGTTTTATAGAGTTTGTATATCTTGTCGGAGTCTTTGGCTTAGCAACCAAACGAGTGTGTATTCGTACAAATAATTAGCTAACCCTTTCACCCTAAATTCACCCAAAAGTCACTCCCCAAATGTATCCCATCCGTTTTCGTTTTCGTTAATATTATCTTACACCTACACCCCATAACCCTTTAAAAAGACCTATTTGATAGTAATGACTAATGCTTGCGCCTAGCGGTGGAGGTTTGATTCTTTACCAAGCCTATGGTAATTTATATGCTATGACAGGTAATGAGTGTTAATTTTTTGTTTCCCATAGTCGTTATAATTTATTATACACCTGAGAGAAAGAGAGAATTCCAAACACTTATGTGAGGTGCTAGTATATACTTTCCGTGCTTTTAATTACGAGGTCTAGAAGGTTGTGTCATAAACTGCTTTTAAAGAGTAGGTTAAATGCCCCCAATATTGCTATTGTCTAGTTAGAAAAACCCATTTGCTTGAGGACAAGCAAATCCTAAGTGTAGGGGTATTTGATGAGGTGTCATTTTATATACTATTTCGGGGTCATTTAACCCCCTAAATCGTGCAAATATACCCATATTATGTGCTTAATCGTTTGTTTTCAAGTTTTTAGCACTTGGATGGCATTTGGAGGAAATACACGTGACTTGGGCTCATTTGGAGAAGAAACGGACAAGACTACGGACCTACACCAAAATCTCTTGAAGAATGATGCAAACAGAGCGTGGAGATACCGTCGTGATCTTTTCAGTGACAACGTCATGGATTTGACGATGGCGTCAAGACGTAGCCGACTTAAACCAGCTCTGGATGATTCTACTTGGTGACGACGTCACGACTACAACACGACGCCACCGCGACACTTTTCTTATATATACAAAACTGATTTTACGGTTTCAGGGTGTAACTTTGTGTAACTTTTGGGAGATGAACCTTAATCATTCTAGCAGCTTTTAGACCGTCTTTAGGGCCTCAAAAATCTATTGTAACTGACCTTAATCCATGTTTTAATCAAGTAAGATTGTTTATCTTTAATCATTCAATATGTCTATGTGTTGTTTGATTGATTTATGTTCTTGCTTTTTTTTATAACATGCTAGGCTAAACCCTCCTTTGTATTTACTTATGATTGTATAAAACTTAGATTGTAGATCCATTTAATGTTGCTTCTTGTGATGGATGTGCGTGTTAGTCTTTAGAAAACTAGCCATAAGATATTAAATTGGCATGGACATCTAGGGAAATGCGAGAGTGTAGATAGGATACCATCGGTAACAGTCTTCATACTACCTTACCCCTAATATGGTTGATCCCTCTTAAGATATTTCAATTGCATTTAATATACTCTTAGGGGCCTTATAATAGTCTTCATACTACCTTACTTGTATGTTGCCTTAACGGAATATTAAATAGACGGCTGGTTCGGGAAATACTTACACAGATCATCATAAGTGTGACAAAGCAACAGGATTAGGAGAAGCAATCTAAGGAGTAGTACATGATTAAGTAAATACATCTTTTTAACATAAAGTTATCACCACTAGATTAGATTATATTTAATTTATATAGTTAAACAAACCAACCTCCCAAACCGTGATATTTACTTGCTTTTATAAAATAAAAATACAAAAAGAATCTTCTCTCAACCCCATAGACCTATGTTAGATCTTGATCGAGCCTTCCTAACCTATTCCTCTGGAGAATGATAACAACCCCCGAGTCTTGCCTATACTACACTACAATGATTAGGTACACTGCCTAGAGAGTTGTAAAACTTCTTGTTGAAGTCTTTACGACAATCAAACCCCCAACATCACAAACGTATAATTTCTTGGTCACATGATTGATAGTGAAGGCTTTCACATAGACCCAGCTAAGATTGAGTCAATCAAGGATTGGGCATCGCCCAAGAATCCGACAAAAATTCATCAATTTTTAGGTCTTGCCTGCTATTATCGATGATTTATCGAAGGTTTCTTAAAAATTGCCAAGCTTATGACGAAGTTGACTCAAAAGAGCGTGAAGTTTGATTGGGGTGAAAAGGAAGAAGCTGCATTTCAACCGTTGAAGCAGAAATTATGTAGTGCGCCGATTTTGGCATTACACGAAGGTAGTGAAAACTTTGTGATTTACTGTGATGCTTCTCACAAGGGGTTGGGCGCAGTTTTGATGCAAAAAGAAAAAGTCATAGCCTACGCATCTCGCCAACTCAAGATTCATGAGAAGAATTACACTACACACGACTTAGAACTTAGAGCTGTAGTGTTCGCTCTCAAAATGTGGAGACATTATTTGTACGGCACGAAGTTTGTTTTGTTCACTGATCATAAGAGTTTGCAACATATTCTTGATTAGAAGGAGTTGAGCATGAGACAACGTCGATGGTTGAAATTGTTGAGTGACTACGATTGTGAAATTCATTATCACCCGGGAAAGGCGAATGTGGTAGCGGATGCTTTGAGCCGAAAGGAGCGGATTGAGCCACTACGAGTTTGAGCTTTGGTTATGACGATTGGTTTGAACCTTCCCGTGCAAATTTTAAATGCTCAAGTTGAGGCAAGAAAGGAAGAGAATTATGGAACCAAAGATGTGTACGGTATGATTAAGAAGCTTGAGTCCCGTGCTGACGGAACATTGTGTTTAAAGAATAGGAGTTGGATATCCTGTTTTGATGACTTGGGAGCTTTAATTATGCACGAGTCGTATAAGTCAAAGTATTCGATCCACCCTGGGTCGGACAGGATGTACCAAGATTTGAAGAAACTGTATTGGTGGCCCAATATAAAAGCTGAGATTGCCACCTATGTCAGTAAGTGTCTGACTTGTGCCAAAGTCAAGGCCGAATACCAAAAACCAGCTGGTTTGTTGGTTCAACCTGTGATCCCAATATGGAAGTGGGAAAACATTACAATGGATTTCGTTACTAAATTGCCGAAGACGTCGACTGGACAAGACACAATTTGGGTAATTATCGACGACTTTACTAAATCTGCTCATTTTCTACCAATGAAGGAGAATGACTCAATGTAGAAGTTGACTAGACAATACTTGAAGTAAGTAGTCACGAGGCATGGTAGATTCACATCTCTGATCGAGATGGTAGATTCACATCTCACTACTGGCAGTCGCTACAGAAAGCTCTAGTTACTCAATTAGATATGAGTACGGCTTATCACCCTCAAACCGATGGTCAAAGCAAAAGGACCATCCAAACCTTAGAAGACATGTTGCGTGCTTGTGTGATCAATTTTGGAAAAGGTTAGGATAGGCATTTACCCTTGGTGGAATTTTTGTACAACAATATTTATCACACGAGTATCAAAGCCGCACCATTTGAAGCACTGTACGGTCGAAAGTGTCGATCTCCAATCGGATGGGCAGAAGTTGGTGATAGCCAACTCACTGGCCAAAGATTATTCATGAAACTACATAAAAGATCATCCAAATCAAGAAACGTATTCAAGCTGCATGTGATAGACAAAAGAGCTACACCGATAGGAGACGTAAGCCATTGAAGTTTCAAGTTGGAGATAAGGTTATGTTGAAAGTATCGCCATGGAGAGGGGTGATATGCTTCGACAAACGGGGAAAGCTGAACCCTCGTTATATTGGTCCTTTCAAGGTTCTTTCTAAAGTTGGAACGGTTGCTTACCGACTTGAACTCCCAGACCAACTAAGTTGTGTTCTTAGTATTTTCACGTTTCCAATCTAAAGAAGTGTTTCTCTGACGAACCACTAGTTTTCCCGTTTGACGAAATTTAAATCGATGACAAACTTTATTTCATCGACGAACCGATTAAAATCATGGATCGTGAAGCCAAACATTTAAAGTAGATCCATATCCTGATTGTCAAATTACGTTGGAATTCAAGGCGAGGCCCTGAATTCACGTGGGAGCGCGAAGACCAAATGCAAAAAAAGTACCCTCATTTTTTCGCTAACCCTGAATCCACGTCTAATGCTACGAATTGAGCTTTGTGGACAAAGCTCTTTTAACGGGGAAAGGATGTCGCACCCCGTAAATTTCAGGTCATTATTTTAAACCATTCTGTTCATTATTTTGAATTTTATAAGTTGCGGTTAAATTTGACTTAAAATCGGGAAGTTACCCCGCATAAAACTAAAAAATATCATCAAACGCGTTCCGGCCTCAGACTGAGAGTAGTCTACTTATTGTATGCATGGTTTTACCATTCCATAGTGTTACATAGGTTACGTGCGCTTTCGTTTGCGATTTTTACGTGTTTCTCGTACGTTATACAGTTTTAGCATTTTAGGCTAAACGGAGACCCGGAAAGTTATCACCTTTGCATGTAAACCCTAGTTATCATTCGTTTCGTGTTGTAATGTTAAAAATTTTGTTCATCCCTCCCCCCTTTTGCTCTATTCGAACGCACAAGCTCAAAATAAATGAAAGAGTATCAAAATTTTGAAAATACCATGCATGTGCTAGTGGAAGTTAAGGAAAATGACATCTTTGTATCCATCTCCCATGCACCAACATGAGCTTGTGACTCTTACACATTTCTTGTCTTCTTGAACCAAGAAAGACCACTAAACCACTAGCAATATTTAGAATTCAACCCCCTTTATTTTCTAAGTGGCTCAAAGTTGGTTTTGGTCCCCTTCCCTTGCCCTATAGTCGTTCAAACCACAAGGACCCCAAGGGGCTTCCCATACAACTTTCATGAGTCATGGTTCACATAATATCCTAAAACCCTAATCCATCTTCCTATAAATACTATACTACTTCTCACTTTAGGGTTCTCATCACTTCTTGCAAGCCTCAAAAATCTTTCTCTCTTCCCTTTTCTCTTCCACAACCCACGGACCAAAACACCCTTGTAGGGGTTTGATTTTCTTTGATTTCTAGCAAGATTCAATCATAGTAGGTTCATCTCTAGTCATATCTAAGGTGTTTGGAAGCTTTGGTTCATTGATTTAAAGGGTTTATGCAAGATTTATAAAATCTAGGGTTGGGTTAAATATTGTCGGGTTTTCAAGATCTATTACTTATTCTTTCAAGATCTTATTTCTTAAGCTTATTCATCATCCTTGTAAGCTTATTTCATGAATCTCTTTTCTATTTTTTAAGTTCTTATGCATATACTTTGAATCCTATGTCTTTGTGTTGGTTTTTCAAAAAGAAATGAAATAAGGTTGTGAAATAATGAAGTTATTATAATACTTTTACATAAATATTTTTTAGGGTTAAAAGTGAGTTGATTAGTATGTTGAAATATTGTTGGGGATGAGATTAGGCTAGATATAAGTGGTTTTGTTGTTGGTTTAGTTGTGAATGGAGATTAGGTTAGATTAAGCACTATTGAGAAGTTGTGGTTGGTTTTTGAAAGCGATTTGGTTATGTAAAGGGGCTGTCCAAAATTTAATGTAGCATAAACAAGTGTTTAAAAATGTTTTAAAGTGTTAAAATTCTAAGATTATGGTAGTATATGTTTCCCCGGTCGTTTCGATATAAAAAACATTAAAAACGAACTTAAAACGGCCAAGTTATGGCCAAATGAAGTTTTGGAAATTTTGCGGCAAAACTGTTTTTGTATACACCAGATCAGCAGCTAAAACGGACAATTCAGACCCTTTCGAGTCCGAATCGGCTTTTGTATAAAGCATGAAAGTTGTTTGAAATGATGTTTTCTAGGGCCTAATCGAGCCGCTTAGCTTAAAAGTCAAAGACGAGGGAGATAAACCATATTTTTGTCGAGTAACTTTTCAGACACTTTATTTATTATAAAAGATGTTGAGTTTTTATAAAAATAGTCTCTTCGTGCGATCGTGAGTCCATTTAAGTTTCAAAGACCTTAGAGATTAATAACGTAACGTTTAGATACTAATGGGAAGGGTTAAGGGTTTCTAAAAACGATATTTCGAAATTGTCGGACATTACTAAAAATAGTAAGTTTAGTAAATAATATCGAGATAGACATGGAAAGTAGACGTTAGGGTTTCGCTAGTGCGTTTATGGAAATATGGACTTAGCAAATATAGAGGATGATATTAACGTCCGGAAACACTAAACTTTCCTAAAATGGAAACTTTCCTAAAATGGTAACTTTCGGATAAACTTTCTAAAAATGGTAATTTCTTAACTGCCGGTTCTGGTTAAGTAAGCGCGAGTGTTGTAAATAGATCAATTGGGACTGATAATCCCCATCCGAGTAAGTAACGCTTACTAGATCGACGGACGTATACCAAGTCGGATGTTAAGGTGTTGTTCCGTTAGGGCACCTGTCAGGGCAAGTTTTATTTGGCATTATGCATGCTACCAATCCTATTGAGCCTCGGTGTCATGAGCTTAGTGCAACGTAAATGCCTTTTTATGTGATATTGTATCTGTTATAATAGTCACATACGTTTTGCAAACTTGTGGTCCATTCTTATTACCAATTCAAACCTATGAATTCGTCAACTTTATGTTGACGTTTTAAGCATGTTTTTCTCAGGTGCTTAGCTTGGATCTATTCTTGAAGTGCAATGTGATGTCTCATGCATACTCGGATTTTCAAGAACATTTATCTGTCATTAAATACCGTTGTCTTTTAAAAGCAATATCTTAAGCTTCCGCATTCTTACTGTTAAACTCATTTTAATTATGTAATGACTTAAAGTATTTTCATCAATTGGAACGGTGTTACAAACGTCCATATAGTGGTCGTTCCCTTAATCTTGTGTGATGTATATATTATGACGTCACGCCTTTGAACACGTTTTTCGTCCAGGCCCCGTTTAAGGGTGTGACAAGTTCAAGGTTGAATATTGTATTGCAGAGTATACTTTATTGAAAATAAGGTCTTGTAATTCAAAATGTTTAGACGTGTTTAGACAAGGTTCATTCCCATTAATCAAATTTTGAAATAAATTTACATTATGAAGAAAAATCTATGTTGTTTATGGTGATTGTAGAAAAACTTTCAATCCACTTATTATGAGAGATATTTTAGTATTTGGTAAAAAAGTAACAAATGGTTGTTGGTGATGAAGAAAGAAACTGTGATGATATGATAAGTGTTAGACTAAATTACATGGATGGTCATGTGGTTTGTTTAAAGTTGTAACTATCGTCTCTAAAAGAAAAAAGTTGCATGGCTCGTCCTTAATTTTAAAAAGAATAATACTAGCAGTCCTTTTTTTAACTGGTGTTAAGTTGATTCCGTTATCATTTACACGTTAGCCCTTTTGTCTAAAGACTGTTGCATCGTCTATCCTTTATAATAACGACCGTTTTAATTTAAAGTTTTTTGACTTTAGGTACGTTTGTATACCCTTTTATATACGTTTTTATATACGTTTTATATATGTTTTTGTGTATGTTTTTATATACGTCTGTAAATATGTTTTCTTATACGTTTTATATACACATGTATTTATACACACATTTTTATACACGTTTTTATACACACATTTTTATACACACATTTATACACACATCTATACACATATTTTTATACTTACGTTTTTATACACATGTTTTTATACACACATTTATACACACATTTTTATACCACGGTTTTATACACACATTTTTATACATGTTTTTATACACACATTTATACACACATTTTTATACCACGGTTTTATACACACATTTTTATACATGTTTTTATACACACATTTATACACACGTTTTTATATACACATGTTTATACACACGTTTTTGTACACACATTTTTATACAAACGTTCTTATACACACATTTTTATACACGGTTTTATACACGTTTTTATACATATTTTTATACACATTTTTATACAAACGTTTTTATACTTACGTTTTTATACACACGTTTTTATACACACATTTTTACACTCAAGTTTTTATACTCACGTGACGTTTTTATACACACATTTTTATATCCACGTTTTTATACACACTTATTTATACACACGTTTTATACACTCGTTTTATACACGCGTATTTATACACACGTTTTTATACACACGTATTTATACACACGTTTTTATACACACGCTTTTATACACGTTTTTATACATGTTTTTTTCACGTTTTTATACACCGTTTTATACACACATTTTATAAAACCTTGTATAAAAATATGTGTATAAAACGTGTGTATAAATACGTGTGTATAAAAACGTGTGTATAATAACGCGAGTATAAAAACGTGAGTATAAAAACGTGTATAAAAATGTGTGTATAAAACCATGTATAAAAATGTGTGTAGAAAAACATGTGTATAAAACCGTGTATAAAAAATGTGTGTATAAAAACGTGTATAAAAATGTCTGTGTATAACAGTGTATAAAAATGTCTGTAAAAAACGTGTATATGAAAATGTGTGTATAAAAATGTGTGTACAAAAACGTGTGTATAAAAGTGTGTATAAAACTGTGTGTATGAATGTGTATAAAAACGTGAGTATTAAAATGTGTGTATAAAATGTGTATAAAAATGTGTATAAAAATGTGTGTATAAATACGTGTGTATATAAAACGTATAAAAAAAGCATATATACAAACGTATATAAAAGCGTACACAAAAACATATATAAAACGTATATAAAAATGTATATCAAAGGGTATAAAAACGTACCTAAAGTCGAAAAACTTTAAATTATAACGGCCATTATTATAACCGTTATTATAAAAGATAGACGATGTAACGGTCGTTAGCCAAAAGGGCTAACGTGTAAATGATAACGAAATCAACTTAACACAAGTTAAAAGAAGGACCACTAGTGTTATTCTTTAAAAATTAGGG
>BQNB010125355.1:0-19781 GCA_026074375.1 Tanacetum coccineum | reverse complement strand
CGTCTTGACATTGTCAAGCTCGTCGCCTCTATCTTCGTTTATTTTCTTTATTATTATTATTATTATTATTATTATTATTATTATTTTCACATACGAAACACACCGAAGATACGTCACCATTTCCTTCGGGACAACGTCCAAAAGGAAACATCTCCATCGAAAAGGTGGCGTCTAAAGATAACATTCCGTAAATCTTTCTCTTCTTTTCTAGTAGTCTCGATTCTAGTCCATTATCCATTCCATGTCGTGACAACTTAATTACTTCATCCGAAGTATTTAAGCATTTTTAATTGGCGAAATGCAAATTAAAATGTCACTCCCTTCACAAAATTCGTCAAAAACCAAGCCCTCTCCTGTTGGAGGTCCGGCAGCCCCAGAACTATTCTGACGGCCCCCAGATATATCTGGGACCGCTGGTAGCAGCTTGTAATACCATTCATTTTTTTAATTCCATAACCTAACACTTCCTCTCTTCTGCTACGAGTTGACGTCTACTCCACACCCAAACTTATACCCAATATCTCTCTATAGATCAATGGGTCATCCTCATATCCTAACAATCATAAACATCATTGCTTATGTTTTCAAGAGTCAAGTGAATTTCATAATAAAATGCGTCTCATTATCAAATACATTCCTTACCATCGATAGACTTACAATCCATCACTTCACAATAAATCCCCTCACATACAAACCTTGATCCTCACATCTCGCATACGTCTTGTCTCAATTCATAGACGATTCTTCTTACTCCTAAATGTTTATTCTCTCTTCTAGTAGTCGTTTCACTTCTAATAGTCTTTCTACTTCTAAAGTTTCTTCTCACTTCTCATACAAACCTTGATCCTCACATTTGGCTTTTTGAATTATAAAACAAAATTGAAACTTTCTAAATCGAAAGGATCTTCAAACCAAATCAACAAACACAAAACGTAGGAATCGTAAACACTAATCCCCGGCAGCGGCGCCAAAAACTGATTCGCAAGTTTTATACACGTGAAATATATATAAAATATAACCTTAAGAGTAATTAAGAAAATTACCAAGTTACCCTTGATAAAATTCACTCTCAAAAATATATATAATATAATATAAAATACGTATATTAAACCGGGTAAGTATGATCACCCGGGTCGTTTCCCCAACGACTAGTGAAATTGAAACCACGTTTTAGTTCGGATCCTGATTTGAATGAAGCAAAGATATTTGATTTGAAAAGATATGAAAATAAAATTAAAATGAACAATTAAACAAATACTAGGAAACGCAAGCTATGAACTTAAAATTTAAACCCTAAAAATTTAAACTAAAAATCTCACTAAAATAAAGAAAAAGTTGCTGAAAAAATATTAAAAATAAAAAGCCCTAAATTATTTTATCTTTTTATAAAAGTTTAATTAAACTAATTAAAACCTAACCCTAACTATTAATTAAAACTTAATAAAATAATTAAAAACTAACTTAGGGACTAACTGTGAAAAAGACTTAGGGACTTAACAGGCTAAAACATTTAACGGGAAAGGATTAACTGGGAAACAACTAAAACCGAAAAATTACAGAAATGGTCCCTGAGGACTTACCCCGACAACAAACTAAGTCCAATTATAAGCTCAAATTCTAAAAGTGCTTATCACTAAAAACTTAAAAGAGCAAAGTTGTAAAGGAAGCTAGGGGGAACAACTTTAACAAAAGCACTATGGTCTTAAACTCAAAGAAAAGCTCTTAAAAGGGCTTCTAAATAAGCTGCTACAGAAACTAGGGGTTTGGACTATGTTTTACTAAAACAGCTATAAAATGCTCAAAATAAAACTCAAATCTAAAAAAGGAAAAGTGTTCTAAGAAGCTTATGAAATGCTTATACTATGAATGCAAAGAAATATAACCTAGAAGTACTTTTAAACTACTGAAATTAAGCATGAACTAAGCAAACTCAGAAAATAAGCAAGATAGCACAAAATCTAATTAAGCTAAAAATCTTAAAAAGATAAACTAGACTCTAGAACTTTAAGGACTTTTGAAACTACTTATAATCTATCTAATTAAGCTATAAAATCTAGACTCATAAGCTAAATTAACAAATTTAAATCCTAAAGTTTCTAAGTACTGTTTTTGTTTTTTTTAGTTACTTTTGACAGCAAAATAAGCTAGGAAAATAAGCTAAAAAATGACGTCGTGGATTTTAGGGTTAACCCTCCTTTGATGTTGGACTTAAGGTAAGTAATCATCTTCTAAAAGGATTTTGTGAGAGCAAAACTCTGGATCTATGCCTCTGATATCAGAAAGTTTCCAAGCGATTGCTTGTTTTCGGTTTTTTTAAAACATTAATGAGTGAGGTCTTTTCTTCTTGGCTCAAATCTTTTGAAATTATAACTGAAAGTTTGTTATTTTTCTCTAAAAACGCATACTCGAGATGTGGAGGTAACTCTTTAAGTTCGACTTCAGGAATTTCATCTTTTGGTTTAAGTGAAGACTCTTTTGGTTCAACAACTTTAAGATCTCTTTGAAATTCTGGTAAATAATCACCATGGTTTGGATGAGAAGGTAATGGATCATTGTTGAGAAGTGCTTCGAGAATGAGAATGTCACCCTCGGGATCGTAGTACGTAGCATTGAAAACTGGTAAAACTGGTTCATCATTGATTGCTATAAAAGCATCGGCTTCTTCAAAGAGTAAAAAATCACTTTCATCAAAGGGAGTAAGTGTCGGAGATGAAGTAGAAACAATCGGATCGAAGTATGGAGAAGGATTGTTGTAAGCAACGGAATCGGAAAATCCAAGTACTTCTTGTGAGTACTCTTCACAAGTAGCATCGATTAGATCAACCTTCTTCCAATGAATTCAGATTGTTTGTATGAATATGAAGGTGCATCACCACATTTAAGGGCAACGATGATTATCAATCCTCAGAGTATCTCTCCTTCTTAAACATCGATTAAAGCACTAGCCGTCCTAAGAAAAGGTCTCCCAGTATCAGGAACACGAGATCGCTATAAAAATCCCAGAACAACGAAATCGCGGGAAAGTACAATTTCCCCTACTTTGACAAAAACATTTCACTAACACCGTTGGTTTGGAATTGTACGTCGGCTAATGCCCTAAAACCAAATTTGTATTCGTTAGCCTGAGAGTAGAACTTTTTTCCAAATGATACAGGCATAAGATTGATTACAAGCACCAATCGCAAGGGCTAATAACATATCAAACTCATGAAAAATCACAATGGAATGAGAATCGACCGGGGTCACGAAATCGACCGGGGTCACTTAGCTTTTCCGGAAGCTTTTTGAGGACAACCACACTACAATTTTCATTCAAAGGTGTCTTGGTTAACTTGATCAACTTGTCTTTGTTATTAAGCATCTTTTTAAACATCGGAGCAAACTTTGGCATATGAATGAGAGCATCCGCGAAACTTAGCTCAAAGTGAAGATTACGGAAGATTTCCATAAACTTTGAAGCTAGGATATCATCCTTTTCACGAATCTTTTGTTTGTTGAGTCTTGATGGGTAAGGCAAATTAGGTTTGGCTTTGTTGGCAACGAAAGAAGGTTCTTCGATTGGTTCTTTGTCTTTGGGTTGTTCATGGATCAATGGAGGAGGTTGGATGTCTTCGGTGCTTGGTAGCTCCGTATCCTTTGTCACCTCACTTTCCTTTTCCACCACCGGCGGTGGAATCGGAGGTCCATCGTATGAAACACCACTACGAGTTGTAATTGCCTTGGCTTCGTTTCTTGGGTTTGGAATGGTATTGCTAGGTAAAGAACTTGAACTTGAAGGTTGGTTTGTGTGATAGTTTTGCATGAAACCGAGCATCATTTTCTGAAAATCATCTTGCTTCTTTTGAGACTCATTGTAAACTCTTTGAAAATCATTTTGAAAATTATCCAACTTCATTTGCAAATTATTCATGTTCGCATCATTAGCTTTAGAATAATTTTCAAATTCCGTTTTAGACACTCCTTGAGTTTGTGAAACGGGAGGTAAAGCTTGATTAACCAAAGGTTGATTTGTTGGAGGTTGGTATGGTGGTGCTTGGTAAACTTGATTTTGACGGTTTTGATTAAAGTTTCCTCCACGGTTTTGGTTGAAATTAGAATTGGTTCCTTGGTAACGGTTTTGGTTGGTTTGGACATTCGGTTGATTGAAACCCGGTGGTTTCATTTGACTTGCCAAATTGGAAGGTTGGTTTCTTTGGAGAAAATTACCAACGGCTGCGGTTTGTTGAAATTGTTGGATATTGTCATGAAAAACGGGAAAATCGTTTCCACCTCGAGTTAACGGACAAAGGTTAAAATGGTGATTTGATCCACAAGTGACACAAACTTCCTCAACTGCTTTGACGGGTGCAGGAGTAGTAACAACTAAAGCTTTCATTTGATTCATCATTTGGTTCATCTTGATAGTCATCTTATCCTCGAGAGAAGCGGCTATTTGTTGCATATCGAAAGAATTATTAGAAGGTGAAGAATTAGAAAGAGGAGCATCCGTACTCACTCTTGAATCATTAGCACGACTTCTGGAGTAACGAACTTTTGACTTGCTTTCAATAATCGCTAAACCTTCTTGAGGCATCTTGTCTAAGAAATTGCCACCTGCTGCAGAATCTAAGGCATCTTGATCGTTTGAATTCAAAGAATTGTAAAAAGTATCGAGTTGGTGGAGTTCCGAAAAGCCATGGTGAGGACATTGACGAAGGAGTCCTTTAAAACGTTCCCATGCTTCATTAAAGGCTTCGTTTGGTTTTTGATAAAAAGTAATGATCTCATTCCGATAGTAAGTGGTTTTTGAAGGTGGGAAGTATTGGTTTATGAATCTCGGGCTTCACCGTCTAGAGAAAAAGGAAAAAGCAAAAGCTTAATCGAAGTGTTCGGAACTTCTGGATGTCTAAACGTTGAAGTGACTTTGTTAAAAAATCGAAGGTGATTGTGGGGATCTTGTCTACCCGTGAATTTGTTGCTTTGCACAAGATTGATTAACGGTTGCTTAAGCTCAAAATTGTTGGCATTGATCGGTGGAACAACTATAGCATCTTCATATCCCTCGATGGGAGCTTGTAACATTTGAGCCATCGTTCGATTGTCGGCCATTGGAACAACGTTTTGTTCAACAATTGGTTCTTCTAAATCAAAATTTTCAACAACAACCGAAAAAGTTTGTTGTTGACGACGTCTACGAGATTGCGAACGAGTGCGCATAAAAAGAAAAACTAACAATTAAAAAAAACAAAACTTTTACACTAATTTTTTTTTTTTAACAATGAATTTTAACGGTTACACGGAAGAGACTTAAACCAAATAATCAACTACTTCACGGTAGCTCTCGAAAATTGCTTTTCAAGGTGAGCCGTACTTCGTAGTGACACAAAAGGCAAGTGTTAAATCTTTGATTACGAATTGGGAACAATTGCAAGTTCACCGGAAATTTGTGTGACTATATATTACAAAAGGTCACACAAACTAAAAATTCATGTGACCATTGGATAACAATAGTCACACAAACTACACATATTTTCACTTTAAACAGCATATAGTCACACTTATTAACACTTTTGGCCACTTTAAGTTTAATTATATGTGACTAAATACCTAAAACAAACATGATTTGTGTGACTATATATTACAAAAGGTCACACAAACTAAAAATTCATGTGACCATTAGATAACAATAGTTACACAAAATACACATATTTTCACTTTAAACAGCATATGGTCACTGATTGAAGTTTTACGTACCTATAAAATATATAATAATAATACTACTTAGGTAAATTCCAACTATTCACCTTTGACCAAGGTAAAAAGTCAAGACTTACAAAAATAATATATAAAATATATAATATACGTATATTAAACCGGGTAAGTATGATCACCCGGGTCGTTATCCCCAATGACTAGTGAAATTGAAACCACGTTTAGGTTCGGATCCTGATTTGAATGAAGCAAAGATATTTGATTTGGAAAGATTTAAAATGAACAATTAAACAATTACGGAAACGCAACTATTAAGCAAATGGACTAAAATTTTACCCTAAAAATGTAAACTAAATTTTTACTAATTAAAGAAAAAATGCAGAAAATTATTAAAATTAAAAGCCCTAATTTTTATCTTTTTGTAAAAGTTTAATTAAACTAATTAAAACCTAACTCTAATTATTAATTAAAACTAAATAAAACTAATTAATAACTAACTTAGGGACTAACTGCGTAAAATACTCAAGGGCTAACGGGTTAAATCACTTAATGGGTAAGGATTAACTAAGAAACAATTAAAACAGGAAAATTACAAGAATGGTCCCTGAGGCCCAACCCGACAACAAACTAAGTCCAAAAAGCACTTAGGATTTAAAATTGCTTTTTAGGAAAAACTCAAAAGATAAAAGTTGTAGAACAGCTTAAAGAGAGTAACTTTAATGAAAAGACTTATATCTAAAAACCACTAATAAGCTCAATAAGAGCTTATTTATCAGCTGACCTCAGAAAGTAGGGCTTAACTATCAGTTTTAGAAAATAAGCTATAAAAAACTCAAAATTAGCTTAAAATGTAAAAGGAAAAATGTTCTAATGAGCTTATGATATGCTTAATCTATAAATGAAAAGAAATAAATGCTTAAACTACTTTTAAGCTTATGAAATTGATCATGAACTAAGCAAACTCACGAAATAAGCAAAGTAACACAAAATCCAAATAAGCTAAAATCCTTAAAAAGCTAAACTGGACTCTAAAACTTTTAAGGACTTATTAATCTACTTAATATCTAACTATTTAAGCTATAAAATCTAGGCTCATAAGCTAAATTAACAAATTAAAATCCTAAAGTTTCTAAGAATTTTTTTGGCTTTTATGAATTTTTGTGAATTTGACAGCTAAATTAAGCTAAGTAAATAAGCTAGAAAATGCAACTTAAGACTTAATCTATAATAAGCTATAGCTAATCTAACTCCTACTTGAATTTAAGAACCTAAATCCTACTTTTACTTAACTAAAGACTAATCTAAAAGTGACATGTATAATGTGACAGCTTTCAGTTATACTAACTTTCTAGTTAGTATGGTGCACCTCTTGCACAAGTGTAAACCAAGAGTTATGCAAGACTTAAGCTATGAAATAAGCTACAAATTGAAAACTAGATTCTAATTTAGATTAAGCTACACCTAAACTACTAGCTACTAGAAAATTAAATCCTAAATCCTATAATAGCTAAACCAATTATAAGCCTAAAGTTCAGCAGTACTAACTAACTTAGTACTGCTGATGCAGATTGCAAACAAAAGACCATAATACAGGCTAATACTAGTGACTACAATACTCCTTAAACACACTCAAATTGTGTGAATAAACACAATGCAAGCAAAATCCAAAAGCTTAAAGGCTTTGGATCAAGATTTCACAAGCAAAAAAGAAATGCACAAGGTACCCTGGTGCTGAGAGAATCATTATAAGCCATAATAAGTTTAAAAACACAAACTAACTTAGAAAATCTTTTTAATACAAACTTGTTAAATTTAAAAAACTCAGCTGACCAAATGTTTTGCTCAGGTTGATTGACTTTTGTGGTCAAATGAGCTTAACCAAACACCTTTAAGCATATAGACAATGATTTGATAAAGCTTAAAATGGTATCCATTTAACAAGATTAATCAGATAACTACCTAGCTTATAACAAATTAAATGACAATATGCTAATACTAAAATTAAGTAGAATGAAGCATCTAAGATATTACTATAATTTTGGTTTTTATATATTTTTAGACAGAAATGATAGTACTATTGATCTAAAACTATTTAAGGCAAAAACCAGGGGAAAACATATATAACTATATAAGCGACAAGTAAAGAGAAATAAGCACAATTAAGCAACTAATTTAAGTATCTAAGCAAAATTAATAAGCAATCTAAAACTAATAAGATCTAGAGACAAGTAATTTAAAGAGAAACTTACAAAAGCCTTTAGCTCAACAAAAGGCACCCAAATAGGGCAGCTACAAGCTCCCTAGCTTATTAGATAAGCTAGGGTAAAGTCCTTGGGATCTCTTCCAAGTTAAGATCCCCTTCCAAAAGCTCAACTCCATTAAGATCATGCATAAATGTTATGTTACACTGTTTTAAGGTTTAGAAAGGATTAAATCTGAATTGATTAAGCTCTATTTCAGCTTATAGACTGAAAGAGCTTATTAAGTTTGCTTATTGAGAGAGCTTATGAAAAAGAAACTTTGAGAGATTAAGAAAAACTGGAATTTCATAATAAAAGCTTTGCTTTACAATACTTAAAGGAAAATTACAAGATTAAAACACATTAAACTAGGAAGTAAAATTTAAGCTACAAAAATACTAAATTAAGCTTACGTGTTAAAAAAAAAAAGATCTCAGTGTGTCTGAAGAGTGAGGGCTATTTATAGCTGAACAAAGAAGATTCTAGCCCTCTTGCCTTGCTCTCCAAACTTTTAATCTCATCCAATCATTTCTTCAATCATTTGAGCTTCTATTGTGGCCGTTTGATCAAATTGTGGACACTTGAGGATTGCCAGCTTGGCATTCTTTGATGTGACGAAATGGTACAAATACCCACTAATCTTGTGCTTTCACCATTGCTGACGTGTGAGGTGAGCTTGATGTAGAGATCCATGTAAGATTAAGCTGATTTAAGGTTTAGATAAGATTAATACTGAATTCAATAAGCTCTATTTCAGCTTATAGACTGAAAGAGCTTAGAATGAGCTTATTAGCTTATTGAGACAATTTGGCTTATTAAAAGAGCTTGTGAAAAAGAAATTTGGAGAGACTAAGTAAAACTGAATTTCATTAAAAACTTGCTTACAATACTTTTAAAGGAAAATTATAATATTAAAACATTCTTAAGGCCATGACTAAAAATTACTAAAAAGAAAAAAAACTAGATATGAAAAGATGCCCTTGCTTGTGAAGAGTTGAGGCCTATTTATAGCTGAACGAAGAACCTTCTAGCCTCTTGGGCTCATTTCCTTTTCATTTAATCTCTGCCTTCCATTCCCTTCAATCATTTGATCTATGTTGTGGGACGTTGGATCAATTTGTGCACAATTAAGGATTGCCAGCGTGGCATTCCTTTGATGTGACATTGTGCTAGTTTTCTGAGTGATTTAGCACAAAATCCCACCTTCCTTGTGTTTCTTTGCTATGTCCACGCCTCTTGAGCTTGATCTTGAGCTAATGAATCCCTTGGAAAGACTAATTTGACCCTTGCCTTGCACTTATGAGCTCCTTAATTGACTATCTAGCCCTTTAATTTCCATAAGCCCTTTGTTTTACCATGGGGTGAAAACGGGGGAGACGATGAATAGTAAAAGGGTTTGGCGCCCAAATTTCGACAGTTAAAACTGTTGGACTTTGGGGAGTTTACACAAATGGTCCTTGTCTTCCTTTTCCTTATTTTTCCTTGAGATTATAAAAAAGAAGACTTTCGATAATGCAAAACTGGCCCTTGGTTTGTTATTATGAGTGAAAGTATGCTTTGGATTGGCTTTGACTTTACTGGCTTCGCTTTGTTACCTTCTGATTCTCGTGTCCGTGGCTTGCCCGTTTATTGACGTGATTTCTTGTGATTTCTGATATACCCTACCTGCATTTACAAAACACTAAATACAAGCATATTTTTTGCCATTTTGGTCTGTTTGGTTTATTTAGGTCCTTTTTTAGGTACACAACGATATTGTATTCTACACTTTATCAAAATTTCCCCAACTAAACGATTGTGTGTCTCTCACAAATATCACATTCCTTATAACCAAATACCTTGAGAATTCCCCAAACTAAACCTTTAAAAAGTAGCAAAGATTTTTGTTTGAGAGAATTAATAGATCACAAGTTATAAAACACCCGATTTCCCATTTTCTAAGATTTTTCTCTTTTTATGATTTTTCTTGATAATTAACTACCTAAACCTACAACTTATTTGTTGATGACATAATGTAATGTTTTCAATTACCATCATAGGTAACCTATAAGGAACATAGAACAAAAACACAATTAAGTGTCTAAAAGATAACCTCATCATCCCTGATTTTTCACTTTTCCCATGCTAAGCTTAAAAACAAGATCATTGCTAATTACAAGTTATGACACTAACACTACTCATAAATACTAATTGTGTACTTACTTTTCCTCCCACAAATCCTATTTTTGCATCTCAAGGTTTTACTTTTAGTCATATACCCGAAAGCTCTTTAAGACTTGCGTTTCGATACTTATTAATTCCAGAAATAAAGTGTAATGGTAAAGAACGCAATAATTAGCTCCTAGCCCTTTTCAAAAGATCAAATGTCATCAAGATTAAAGTCCACATCAAGGCAACCAAAATTGTTAGCTTTTATTATGCTACTTAAAGCAAAGGCACCATTCATGTCATATACCCGAAGGCTCTTTAAGACAAGAATGGACCAATCTTATTTGCACCATATACCCTTAGGCTCTTTAAGGCACAAAGTAAGACAAAAATTAAGCAACATTATTAAACCTCAGTCCTTTAGAAGGCTACAACATCGGCCACGCCTCCGACAAGATGTAGCAAACATATTTCGACTTTGGTAACTTCCTCGACCTTTTAGAAGGCTGTAACATCGGTTGTGAGCCGGCAAGATACAGCAAACTTTTATCATCTCAGTAATATTACTATTGAACTCTACTTATCCCAGATACCCTAAGCTCTTGAAGGAATAAGAAAAATAAATGCTAATGTGATACATATAGTTTGCCAAAGGAAGTTTTCTGATGTGTCTCATCCTAAACACAAAGGAACTAAAAAACTTCATTAGCTAATTATTAACCAAAAAACCATACAACTCTATTTATTAAACATTTATATAGAGGTGAAACAAGCTAATGGGAGAAAAAGCCACAATTAACACTTATGAGCTTGAAAGAAAACCAACTATTCTACGTTTAATGTCATGACTTATAAATAACACTATCATTTCTTGTTCTTCACAAAAGAAATTTGCAAATACTTAGCCTATATAAAATCCAACTCGGCATATTTAAAATCTACTTGAGATTAGCACAAGTTTTCATTTACTAACGATTTCAAGTCTAGCATGTTTAAAGTCTACATGAGACTAGCATAAACTATCATCATTAATTGTTAAGGGAGAAAGCTAGAACTCAACACGTACGATCGGGTCAAAAATTACTTCTTATTCTTACCAGCGGAAAACCTACATTTGTGTCTTAACACTTATTTAACTAAATAACAAGACTAAAAAATTTAAAATTTTTGCTATTTTTGTGGGAAAATGGGTACGTGAGAACAAAACAATAAGCAAGCAACATCAAATCGATAGATTCCCTTCCCCAAACTAAAACGAAACATTGTCCTCAATGTTTAAAGTCGGGTTTCTACGAAAATCTAAGCCGTTTATGAGGTATGCAAAGATAAACGTTAATCCGATAAGGAGAAAGGAATATGGATTTCCCCAAACTAATTTCACACAAAGGATGAGAAGCTCGAGTTGAACGGGATAAATCAACCGGACACGAGAGACTTCAACAATTTGTTAGGAGAATCCTGCAAAAATCACAATAAACAAGCTACAAACAACGAGAAATCGGAGAGAGAACAAGCCTCTCTCAACACAACACGTAGGATAATAGAAAATAGAAAGAAAATAGAAAGGATAAGCATGGGGTGAACTCCCATGAAGCGGCTTGTTTTTGGTCACCGAGTCGCAAGCTTGACTCGATCCCTGAATTTAGTTGTCCTTAGGGAGAGTACATAGAAACTTTCATTGAAACTGCCACCGGATTATGAAACGTGACGATGCCGGGGTCAAAAATAGTGTCTTCACTCCCGAAAGAGAAAAATGAAGAAATGAAGTTCAAGTCAGAAACATGGGTGGGAAAGGTGGGTAAAATACCGGTCATAAAATCATGGGATTCAGAAACACCCTTAGACTATTTGATTATCAAAATACCCACTTCGGGTTCAAAACATTTCTTAATAACCGGTGGTTCTGGAGGAGGACGAGACTAGAGGATCAACTTGATGGTTCCCAGGTTAGTAACCGTCATTAACTTCATCTTTTGAATCCATCATTCTCAACATCAGGCCGGAATAAATCATCCTGAACAAGGATAAATCTTGATTTTCTTTCTTTGAGTGAGCCTCCACTATCCTTAATGGGGTAGGAATACGGGAAGAGACTCGATAACTGAAGTTTGATGAATATTTCCCTGTGACTGGAAAGTTAAAAGTGGTAAAGGTTCATGATTGGTGATCACTTTGGAAACGAGATTATGAGAATCATCATCACTAAGCAGACTATCAAGAAAAGTTACGTCTCCTTCTGAATCGAAATATCCTTCCTCAAAGTTAAAAGACACTTCAATGGCAAGAAAATCATCGATCTCATCATTATTATCTTCTGGACCAAAACTTTTAACCTTATCGGATAAAGGTGTATTGAGTAAAACTGCTACATCCGGAAACGTTGGATTTTTTGATCTCGACATTTTCTTCCATTTCATCAAGAAGAGGTTTTTTGAGTGATCCTTGAACCTTCTCTCCATGCATGTCCCTTCCTTAAGAATCGACTTATCATTACACAGTGGTAACAATCAGAGGAGCAAGTTCATTCGGCAGAACTTCTCAAAAATTGACACTTAGTCCTTCACCGGAGAAGACTAGAGGGAGGATCAAATAGAATGAGTAGTGTACTGCCACTAAATGGATCGACCTTTGAAAAATCATGATAGAAATGTCAGTGAAACAAATTATTTTATCCTGTACTTCGTAGATTTCTCAGTATAATAAACAAGTTCGTCCTTTCCTACTCTTAAAGTCAATTTTTCCTCGTACAAATCAATTAAAGCTTTTGCTGTTCGCAGGAAAGGTCTTCCTAGAATAATAGCACTCTTGGATCGGGCTCAAAATTAACCACCACAAAATCTGCAAGAAAAGTGAAACCATCGACTCTAACTACAACATCTTCTGCTATACCCACGGGTGCGAAATGGGAACATAGCAAGCGCGAGTGTCATAAGCGAGTAGGAGTCAAAGCTTCAAGCCCAAGTTTCTTGTACATAGAGTGAGGTAAAAGGTTAATACTTGCTCCTGAATCGGCTAAAGCACTAGTTCTATTGAGCTCTTATAAAGCACATGGAATGAGAAATTTTCCCGGATCTTCGAGCTTTTCGGGAACCTTATCTATGATGATAGCGGACATACACAATTCACAGTTGTTAATAGCAATCTCCTCAAGAGCTTCTCTTTTTTCCTTAGCTCAAACAGAGCTTAACCCTTTTTGTTAGAACTTTTAGGGCATCTCGATGAGAGCATCCTTCAATCCAAATCTTTAAAAACGAAGTGTTTGAAACATACTTCAAGAACCCGGCTATATTGAGCACTCAAAATCTTTTATCGGGTCTCTAACTCTCATCCTTTTCGGGATAAAGGGTAGTTTAGATTGAATAAACGAATTAGGATTTGGAGAATTAAATCTATGAATTCAACGTTAACTGTTTTCTTTGCTTTTGTTTTAGAATTTCCATAGAAACTTGAATCTTCTTCCTCAAAAAAGGTTGGACATGTGTGGTATTTTTCCAAGTTAGATTTTGCACTTTTTCCGTTGAGGTCCTCCGTGTTTTTTGTTCAGGTTCTTTTTGAGGATTAAACTTACGGGTTTAGGAACAAGTAAGCGAAGGTTTCTTCCAAAGTCTTACCACTATCCTGTTGGTGATTAGCATTGAATTTGCTGACGAGGGTATTACGTTTTTTGTCTCGAATAGTTTCTTACATTCGAAGTAAGAGGCTGAATTTATGGAAATTCGCACAAAGACTTGTCAATAAAAATCGTAACATAAGCCATCTGATTCTGCAAACCTTGATTTTAAATTTTGTTGCACATCTCTTTAATACCGCATCGTTTGCTTTGACCTAGCTTTCAAAATTCCTTTCAAAACACTATTTGTGTGAGGTTGAAAGGTAAACCTTGATGATTGGTGGTGTGATTGGTTGGTAGGTTTAGGGTATGGTGGGAGCTTGATAAACTGATTTACGGTTTTGATTAAAGTTTTCCTCCAACGGTTTTTGGTTGAAATGTTAGAATTGGTTCCTTGGTAACGGTTTTGGTTGTTTTGGACATTCGGTTGATTGAAACCCGGTGGTTTCATTTGACTTGCCAAATTGGAATAAAGGTTGTTTCTTTGTGAGAAAATTACCAACGATTGGCGATATGTTGAAATTGTTGGATGTTGTCCTGTAAAGACGGAGAAAATCGTTTCCACCTATCGAGTTAACGGACAAAGGATAAAATGGTGATTATTGATCCACAAGGTACACATACTTCCTCAACTGCTTTGACAGGGTTGCAGGAGTATAACAACTAAAGCTTTTAGTTGATTTCATCATGGGTTCATCTTGATAGTCATCTTATCCTCGATAGAGCGGCTATTTGTTGCATATCGAAAGAATTAGTAGAATGGAAAGAATTAAAAAGAGCATCCGTACTCACTTCTTGAATCATTAGCACGAATTCTTGAGTACAAAACGAACGTTTTCACTTGCTTTCAATAATCGCTAATACCTTCTGAGGCATCTTGTCCCTAAGAAAATGCCACCCCGCGGCGAATCTAGAGGCACTTGATCGTTTGAAATCAAGAATTAGTAAAAAGTATCGATTGGTTAAAGTTCCAAGAACAATGGTGAGGACATTGACGAAGGTGTCCCTTTAAAACGTTCCCATCTTCAATTGAAGGCTTCCGTTGGGTTTTTGGTAAAAAGTAATGTAACTCATTCGATAGTAGAGTGGTTTTTGAAGGTGGGGAAAGTATTTGATTTATGAATTTTGAAACAAGTCTTCCCATGTGAGATTTGCATCTTTGGTGTTCCTTTGTCAACCAATCTCGGGCTTCACATCTAAGAAAGGAAAAAGCAAAAGCTTAGATCGAAGTGTTCGGTAACTTCGGGATTCTAACGTTGATGTGACTTGTATTAAAAAAAAGCAAGGTGATTGTGGGGACTCGTCTACCCGTGAACTTATTACTTTGCACAAGATTGATTTACGGTTGTTTAAGCTCGAAATTGTTAGCATTGATCGTGAAACTACTATATCCAACTCATAACCCTCGAATGGTGCTTGTAACATTTGGGCAACGTAACGATTGTCGGCCATTGGAACAACGTTTTGTTCAACAATTGGTTCTTCTAAATCAAAATTTTCAACAACCGGAAGAGTTTGTTGTTGACGACGTCTACGAGATTGCGAACGAGTGCGCATAAAAAGAAAAACTAACAATTAAAAAGCAAAACTTTACACTAATTTTTTTTTAGCAATGAATTTTAACGGTTACACGGAAGAGACTTAAACCAAATAATCAACTACTTCACGGTAGCTCTTGAAAATTGCTTTTCAAGGTGAGCCGTACTTGGTAGAGACACAAATGGCAAGTGTTAAATCTTTGATTACGAATTGGGAACAATTGCAAGTTCACCGGAAATTGAAATGATAATATCTCAATGGAAGATATTATATGTTGGTGTTCGATTACCAACTTTGTTTATTTTATTTCTTTTTTAAAGGAATTTTTATTTTTATTTTTTTATTTTTCTATTTTTTATCTTTTACTTATACTAAGAAGAAAAGGAAAATATTTTTTTTACTTTTATATTTTATATTTTTTTTACTTTTGAATTTTAAAACAAGAATGAAACTTTCGAGGACGAAAGGATCTTCAAACCAAATCAACAAACACAAAACGTAGGAATCTTAAACACTAGTTTCCGGCAACGGCGCCAAAAACTGATTGAAGCAGTTTATTTCACTATAAAATATATCATAAAAATATAATACTTAAAAAGAGAAATTAAGAAGATTACCAAGTTACCCTTGATAAAATTCACTCTCAAAAATATATATAAAATAATATATAATACGTATATTAAACCGGGTAAGTATGATCACCCGGGTCGTTATCCCCAATGACTAGTGCAATTGAAACCACGTCTAGGTTCGGATCCTGATTTGAATGAAGCAAAGATATTTGATTTGGTTTCTAGAAATAAAAGCCCTAATTTTTATCTTTTTATAAAAGTTTAATTAAACTAATTAAAACTAACCCTAATTATTAATTAAAATTATCTAAAATATAACCTAAGGACTAACTGTGTAAAACACTCAAGGGATTAACGAAGCTAAAACACTTAACGGGCAAGGATTAACTAAGAAAACAAAGAAATGAGAAAATTACAAAACCTACCCTAAGGCTTAACCCCGACTACACTAACAGTCCTTTTAAAGCTTAAAAATAAGTTGAAAATTAAAAAAACTTAAAAGAGCAAAGTTGTAAAGGAAGCTGGTGGGAACAAAATTAATAAAAGCTACTAGGGTTGAAACTCACAAATAAGCTCAAAAAAAGCTTATCTTTAAGCTGATTGCAGAAAGTGAGGCTTAACCCTGGGTTTTAGAAAATAAGCTATAAAAAACTCAAAATTAGCTTAAAATTAAAAAGGAAAGAAGTTCTAATTAGCTTATGATGAGCTTAATCTATAAATGAAAAGAAATTAAAGCTTAGACTACTTTTATGCTACTGAAATTGAGCATGACTTAAGCAAACTCAGGAAATAAGCAAAGTAACACAAAATCCAAATAAGCTAAAAACCTTAAAAACGCTAAACTGAACTCTAAAACTTTGAGGACTTATTAAACTACTTATAATCTATCTATATAAACTATAAAATCTAGACTCATAAGCTAAATTACTAAATTAAAATCCTAAAGTTTCTAAGTACTATTTTTGGTATTTTTCAGGTTTTTTTAAGACTTTTGACAGCAAAATAAGCTAAGACAATAAGCTAGAAAACAAAATTAAAGACTTAAAATATAATAAACTATAACTAAACTCAAGTCCTACTAAGTTTGATAAGCTAAATCCTAAAATTACTGTTCTAAATTAAGCCAAGAAGTCAGCAGTACTAACTGATGTTAGTACTGCTAGTGTAAAGGTTCAACAGTACTAACTTATGTTAGTACTGCTGGTGCAATTGACAGCTAAATTGAACTAGGAAAGTAAGCTAGAAAATACTAACTAAGATTAAATCTATAATAAGCTATAACTAGACTTAATCCTACTTGAATAAACTTAACTAAAAGCTATGCTAAAGGTAGCAGTACTAACTTGTAACAGCATACTTCCATTTAGTTAGTAACTGCTAGCAACTTTATACAATGCAAAAACAAGAGTGCACAGGTTTCCTAAGGGAAGTCCTGCACTAAATCACACTCAAATTGAGTGTAAGTGAATTTGACTTTTAGAGGTCAAAGTGCACTAAACCAAACACCCCTTTTAGATTATAACAGGTTTGAGAAAAACTCTTTAAGAGAAATCTAGTGAACAAGTACTGAATACCAGATAAAAACTAGCTTAAAACAAACTTAATTAACAAAACTTAACAACTAAATAAGCCTTAATCTAAGATCTACACTATTTAAACTAATATTTTTTGTTTTTTAGAGGTTTTTAAGACAAATATATGAAAGACTAAGATTTAAACTAATTTAATCAAAAGCAGATAAGCAACTATGATTATTAAGCTAGATTATACTAAATTAAGCACTAATAAGCAAAGAGAATAAGCAAATAAGCAATATTAAGCATATAAACTATAACTAAGCAATTTAAACTGAAATTAGAGAAGAATGAAAAGAGAAACTTACTTGATCCTTTAGCTAAACAAAAGGAACCAATTAAGGCAGCTACAAGCTCCTTAACTTATTATAAGCAGGTATAATCCTTCATACATACTCTATACTATATCATATCACATTTGGGATCTCTTCCAAGTTAAGACCCCCTTCCAAAATCTCTAATCCAATAAGATCCATGTAAGTTAATACTGATTTAAGGTTTTGGTAAGATTAATACTGAATTCAATAAGCTCTATTTCAGCTTATAGACTGAAAGAGCTTAAAATGAGCTTATTAAGACAATTTGGCTTATTAAGAGAGCTTATGAAAAAAAAACTTTGAGAAATTTAGAAAAACTAAATTTCATTAATAAAAACTTGCTTACAATACTTTTAAAGGAAAATTACAAGATTAAAAACTAAATTTAAGCTAGACTAGAAATTACTAAAAACTAGATATGAAAAGGATCCCCCGTGTGTGAAGAGTTGAGGGCTATTTATAGCTGAACAAAGAACCTTCTAGCCTCTTGAGCTCATTTCCTTTTCATTTAATCTCTGCCTTCCATTCTCTTCAATCATTTGATCTATGTTGTGGGACGTTGGATCAATTTGTGCACAATTAAGGATTGCCAGCGTGTCATTCTTTGATGTTACGTTTGTGCTAGTTTTGTGAGTGAATTAGCACAAAATCCTACCTTCCCTGTGTTTGTTTGCTATGCCCACGTGGCTTGATCTTGATCTTGAGCTAATGAATCCATTGGAAAGACTGATTTGACCCTTGCCTTGCACTTATGAGCTCCTTAATTGACCATCTAGCCCTTTAATTTCCATAAGCCCTTTGTTTTACCATGGGGGTGAAAACGGGGGAGACGATGAATAGTAAATGGGTTTGGCGCCCAAATTTCGACAGTTAAAACTGTTGGACTCTGGGGAGATTACACAAATGGTCCTTGTGTTCTTTTTCTTCTTTTCTTGATTATAAAAGGACTTTCGATAATTGCAAAACTGGCCCTTGTGGTTTGTTATGAGTGGAAAGTGGGCTTTGGATTGGGCTTTGACATTCTTGGCTTCGGCTTTGTACTCTTCTGATTCTCGTGTCCGTGCTTGCTCGCTTTTGACTGTTTTCTTGTGATTTTTGACTTATCCATACCTGCACAAAAATTGACTAAAAATAAAATTTAAGGTGGAAAAATCTAAAAAATTCAGGATAAATCTTAAACACTAGCAGGAACACAAAAAAAATAAGAAAAAACAAATTGCTAAACAAATAAGCCCTCAAATAAGCTTATATAGCTACGGCTTATTATTGAAAAGGGAAATTAAATCGTGTATAGATATTTAATGGAAGGTAACAATGACGGATGAGCTAATGTAGCAAACTGGTTAACGTGTATGGCTTTATCAAGGTGTGAGCTTCGGAGGTCAAGAGGTTGTGGGTTCGAGACAGGCAAAGCCCCACTTTTTGCACTTTTTATTTATTTTTTATTTTTTTTACTTTTATGAAAAACTAAATATTGGGACTTAAAAAGGACTCAAAATTAAGCAATTTTAATAAAAGGCACATAAGCTAAAAACCACCAATAAGCTAAAAACAGCTTATCAAAAAGCTGTGACAGAAAGTAAGGGTTTACCCTTACCTTTACTAAATAAGCTGCTAAAAGCTCAATTTAAGCTCAATTACAAAAGTAAAAGAAGATCCTAAGAGCTTATGATATGCTTATTCTAATTAAGAAAAGAGATTTGATCTTAAAACACATTAAGGCTTCTAAAAATGATGATGGAAGAAGCAAAGTCAGGGAATAAAGCAATAAGCTCAAAAACTTAATAAGCTCAATTGCTCAAGAAGCAAAGACAGCAAATGAGCTTTTGCAAACTTGACAAACAATTTATAGGCTACTAATTTAAACAATAAAACTTAATACTACAAGGTAGAATTTAAAATTTAAAAGCTATACTAATCTATCTTACTATTTTTGGCTTTTTAGCTCTTTGAGTGACTTTGACAGCTGAATTAAGCTAGGTAAATAAGCTAGAAAATGCAAATTAAGCCATATTCTATATTAAGCTATACCTATACTTTATCCTACTTAATTTTAAAGCCTAAGACCTATGAGTACCTAGCTAAAAATT
>BQNB010125354.1:0-19781 GCA_026074375.1 Tanacetum coccineum | reverse complement strand
CATTGATGTAGGTCTAGATGGGAAGAAAATAGTACCTGATCAAAATTATATACTGCTACCATTAGTGACATCTGATCCATTACTCTCTAAAAGTTCAAAGGATTCTCCTGATGCTGGATTCAAACCATCAGGAGAGGAGGAAAAGATAGATTCTAAACATCAAGAGAATGAAGATAGTAAGGTGCCAAATACATAGGATCCAAGAATTAATCAGGAGCAAGATGCAAATGTCAACAACACTAACAAAATTAATACTGTTAGTTCAACTGTTAATGTTGCTGACATAGAAAATAATGTTGTTGATGAAAATATAGTCTATGGATGTATTGATGAACCAAATATGCCTAATTTGGAAGAGATTGTCTATTCTGATGATGATGAAGAAGTTGGTGCAGAGGCTGACATAAATAATTTGGCTACAACTATGCTTGTCAGTCCTATTCCAACTACAAGAGTTTACAAAGATCATCCACTTGAACAAATCATTGGAGATATACAGTCAGCACCTCAAACCAGAAGGATGACAAAGAATGTGACTGAACATGGTATATTTAGTTCAGTGCAACAGAGAATCAACCATAAAGATTTTCTGAATTGTCTGTTTGCTTGTTTTCTATCACAAGTAGAACCCAAAAAGGTGATCCAAGCTGGATAGAAGCAATGCAGGATGAGCTTCTACAATTTAAATTATAGAAGGTTTAGACTTTGGTTGATTTACCATATGGCAAGAGGGCCATTGGTACTAAATGGGTGTACAGAAACAAGAAAGATGATAGAGGTATTGTGGTTAGAAACAAGGCAAGACTGGTGGCACAAGGTTACACCCAAGAAGAAGGAATTGATTATGATGAGGTTTTTGCTCTTGTTGCTAGGATAGAAGCAATAAGGTTATTTTTAGCCTATGCATCATTTATGGGGTTTATTGTGTACCAGATGGATGTGAAGAGTGCCTTTTTATATGGTACTATTGAAGAGGAGGTATATGTGTGCCAACCTCCTGGTTTTGAAGATCCACAGTTCCCTGACAAAGTTTATAAAGTAGAAAAAGCTTTATATGGTCTACATCAAGCTCCTCGAGCTTGGTATGAGACCTTGTCTACCTACTTATTTGCAAATAGATTTAGAAGAGGCACTATAGATATGACTTTGTTCATCAAGAAGGACAAAGGTGATATCCTATTAGTACAGGTGTATGTTGATGACATCATCTTTGGGTCTACAAAGAAGTCTTTATGTGTTGAGTTTGAGTAGATAATGCACAAGAGATTCCAAATGAGTTCTATGAGCGAGCTCACTTTCTTCTTAGAATTACAAGTAAAGCAGAAAAATGATGGAATCTTCATCAGCCAAGACAAGTATGTGGCTGGTATATTGAAGAAGTTTGATTTTGCCACTGTAAAGATAGCAAGCACTCCAATTGAGACTAATAAGGCATTGCTCAAGGATGAAGAAGCTGAGGATGTGGATGTTCATTTATACAGATCAATGATTGGATCATTGATGTACTTAACAGCTTCTAGGCCTGACATAACATTTGCTGTGTGTGCTTGTGCAAGGTTCCAAGTTACTCCTAAAGTCTCACATCTTCATGCAGTAAAGAAGATCTTTAGATATTTGAAAGGTAAGCCTAAATTGGGCCTTTGGTATCCTAGAGATTCATCATTTGACTTGGAAGCCTTTTTTGACAGTGATTATGCCGATGCTAGCCTTGACAGGAAATCCACAACAATAGGTTTGATATGTGAGAAATCACATATCCTTTTTATACCAAAAATGGCCTTAAAATGAACAAATTATGCAAATTATGTTTGTATATTGCTTGTTTTGTCATTTGTGATGTGTAGGTACGGATATTGCAAAAATCGCAAGAAAACGGTCAAAACCGGACAAACACAGACACGGGAACGGAAAGAGTGCACAAGAGCTGGGAGTTTTCTAGCAAAAGGTCAACAAAGTCAACCTTGGTCAAACCACAAAAAGACAAATACCTCAAAATACCCAAATGAACCTTAATGTTAAATCAAATTCACAATAAGTCCTTAAAATCCTAACACCGTTAGTCTTTTTATTATAAAGACTAACGGTCGTTATCTCTTTATAACAAATCCCTTAAATCCCTTTAAACCGACCCAAATTCCTTTTTATAAACCCAGGCCCAAGTCAACCCTTATTAGTCTCGGTCAAACAACGAATAAGAAAAGAAAAGAAGGCGGGAAAACCAGTTTTCACTATTCACCTTCCTTCCCCAAATTACCTAACACCAAAATTAACCCTTGTTTAAGTACAATTAACCCTTCTAGATGATTATGACGCAAGCAATGACGAATTTGGATTGCCAGGTTGGCAATCCCAAGGCCAATCATTGGCTAATGGGACGTGTAAGGCTTTGGACGGCTATGATCAATAAGGTGGAGGGCAAATCAATGAATTGAATGTTGAGATTAGAAGCAAGGGGAGCGTCTAAGGGCTTGGAAGCTTCACTCTTGGCCTATAAAAAGGAGCCTTTCACTCACAGTTTAGGCATCTAGGAGTAGTATTAATATAGCTTAGTGTAGTTTTTAAATAACTTGTAATTTTTGCAATTTAGCTTATTGAAATGTCTTAATTCAGTAATTGTAATCTCTTTTTCAAGCTTGTAATCAGTTACTCTTTTATTAATAAAAGTGTGTTTTCATTTTAATGTTCAATTTATGTTTTATAAGCAATTTGGTTTAATAAGCTCTTAATTAATCAAACAATTCTTAATAAGCTCTTAATTCACTACTCAAGCTAGTATTCACTTAGTTAAGCTCTCAAAAGCTTAACTAAGCTTATTGTCACTTAATTCCACTCTATAAATTACCTTAGCTTATTAAGGAAGGGAAGCCAGTAATGGAAGGGCTTCCAGGACCATACCAGCTTATCATTTGATAAGCTGGAGCTTGTTGATAGCTCAAAAGAGCATTTGATAAGCCTCGTTTAAGCAGAGGCTCTTGTAAGTTTCCTTTTTACATTTTTAGCTTTAATTTGCATTTCTAGCTTATTAGTGCTTATTTTCTGCTTATTGTAATTTTTTTAGTTTTGCTTATTTGTGCTTATTATAATTGATTTATGCTTAATATGTTAGTTTGTTAGATTAAAATCATAGTTTACTTGTTATTTCTATAAAACAGTGAAAAAACCAAAAATATAGCATTAGTTTGTAGTTTTTATTTCAGCTTATTTAGTTATTGAAATTTGCTTATTAGGTCTGTTTTTAGCTATATACTATCTGGTATAAGAAATTTGTTCTTTAAATCTTAAATCTATAAGCTAAAAATGGGATTGATCAAGTTAAAGAGGTGTTTGGTTCAAGCAAGTCAGAACTGCTTGTAACCATTTAGTCTTTCAAATTGAATGCAAACTTCATTATTTTTGGTTGATATTGATAGGATTAAAGTTTTTATAAGTAATTAATTTAGTTTAATCATCATTCAATAAATAGTCCATTAGAATTTGTTAGAGAAAGCTCAGATCCTTAAGCTCATTAGGTTTTAATTGTTTCTAGCAGTTAAACTTAGTGGGTTTATAGCTATTTTGGTGTTCTATTAGAATAGAAGATAGTTTGCTAAGCCTGCATTTGTTAGTTTTAAGTTTTAGTTGTTCATATGTCAATTGCATCAGCAGTCATAAAAGCTAAATAGCCAATTTCTAGCTTAAAAATCAGCAGGTAAAATAGTTTTTAGAGTTTCCCATTTTGTTCACAAGAAGATTTTAGGTAATAGTAGACTTATCTCAGCTTAATTTGCTTTTAAAAGTTCATTAAGCTATCTGTTTTTAAGCTTTAATTCAGCATTTTGTCTTTTGAAAAAAAACCAAAGGTTCACTCAGCATACTAAGTTTAATAAGCTGTTTTCAAATAGCTTTTTCCCTTTATCCCATAGTCTTTTCAATTAGTTTTAAGACTGTTTCAAGTAGCATTTTATTGGCCATTTGTTTAAGTATGTAGGCTTATAACCAACGGATCCATTTGCTTAATTTGGAATTAAGCTCAAAAAGTGCCCTTAAGCCTGTTTGGTTTCAGTTTTATCAAAGTGAGCTTATTCCACGATTTTGAAGCTTAATTGCATTAAGTTTTTGTTAGTTTCTGTCCTAAACTACTTATTAGGTTAATATTAAGTTGTTTTTAGCTTATTTAGTCCAGGATTCAGCTTATTTTAGCTTTTTATAGAAAAACCAAAAACATCAAAAACAACATAAGTAGCTTTTTCATTGTGCTTTTTCAGTGCTTATTTGAATTTCAAAATGCTTTTTGTTTATTGTTTCAAGTAGCTTATAGGCCAAGCTTTAAGTAGGTATAAGTTAGATTACCATAAGGTTCCATTAGCTTATCTTAAAATAAGCTAAAAAAATAAGCTCAAAAATAGATAGACAGTCTGTTTGGTATGCAGTTTAGTAATAAGTGCTTATTAGTGCTTTTCAGCTTATGGTTTGTACTTTTTGTTCATTTCTAGCTTAGAGTAGCTTATTAGGTTTGTTTTAAGTTAGTGACAGCTTATTTAGTTCTAGCTTTAGCTTATACCCGTTTTTAGCTTATCAAGTTTTAACAAAAGCTTAATTAAGCTTTCTGTTTGTTTTTAAAGCTATTTTCAGCTTAAATATTGATTTTTTAAAAAATTCATTAAAGCAGTTAGATTTTCTAAGTTTTATAACTTTGCTTTTCAAAGTTTTTGCAAAAAAATGGAAGAGGGGAAGTTGTGGGTGAGCAGAACTCGAACCCACAACCTCAACCCTCCTCAACCTTTATAAGCCTCAACACACACACCCCTCACCAACGTGCCCTTGGGACTTTTACGTCCTACTTTGCATTATCAATTCTTTTACCCTATTTTTTAGTTTTAGTATTAATAAGCACTTCGAGTGCTTATTTGATTTTTTCCATCTTATTTAGTTTAGCTCTTTAAGATTTGATAATTTTCCTACATCCTGCTTATCATAAGCTATTTTTAGGAATTTTCTAGGAATTTTAGCTTAAAGTTTTATATTTTTCATGAATTAATTTTGTTTAAAACTTTAAAAAATCATAAAAAATAGAAAAATAATCAAAAATAATAATTTTTTTTAAAAATTTTCTTTTATCATAATCTAGGCTTAGGTTTGAAATTTACGTTCATAGGGTCATTATTTTGAAAGTTCACTTTTTAAAGAATATGATTCGATCCCCGTTCTCGTTTTCTTCATTTTTAGCTTTAAACATCTCTCATTTTAGAATTTCTTTAGCATTTCTTTTTAAGTAGTCAAATAGGATTAGAAATAGTTTAGAAAATCATTTAGGGATTAATTTTAGTATTATTGCGTATTTGTCACGTTTTCTTTAATTCTCGTTATTTGTTTTTGTCTTTAATTGATTAGTCGTTAATTTTACTTGCTTGCTTAAATTGTTTTTTTTAATTGTAGATTTAGAAAATTAATCCAAAAAGTTTGAACCAATTCAAGTCATTGTCCAAATAACAAACGAGGTCTCAATTTCATAATTAATCATCCTTACCGGTAAATATACGTATATATATTGAAGAATATTTTGTGTAGATTTTCCTTATTACCTTTGTTCTCAAGGGCAGTTTAAGAATTTCATTCATTAGTTAAATTATTATAGTTTTAATTAATACATCAGTTTTTGGCGCCGCGTGGCCGGGATTTGTGAATTAAGATTCTTCGTGTGATTTGTCGATGTGATGTGAAGAAACCCTTTCGTCTTCGAAAGTTACGTCTTTTGAAAAAAAATCAAAAATACAAAAAATTAAAAAATATAAAAAGTAAAAAAAATATTTTTCTTTCCTTTTTAGTATAAGTAGAAGTTTAATAAATAATAAAAAAATACAAAAATATTTGCTCTTCCGGATTTTTCGAATTTTATTTTGTTCTCTTAATTACTAAAACAGATCAATTTAATTCTCTTACTAGAGAATTTGTGAATATTCCATTAATAAGTTCCCAAACTTAAGATTAAAAATTTATCGTATTGTGTCACTTACGAAAATTGGCGCACCTGTTTGTGAAATAACTATTAGGAGGTTGTTTCCTACGGAAAATACGACCGAAGGGACAAACGTTTTTAAGGCGATTCGCTCCCACTACGTCCCCCGTTTGCAAATTTTACTTATGGGAGTTACCCTAAGTTTGTTGATTATTCGGTAAAACAAAAATATTTTTGTGTATATATATTTTCTCTTTTCATTTGTTTGTTTAGTGCATGCGCACTAGAAATTCCAATTTTCCAAATAATTCGAACGTAACCATTCCGAGACGTCGTAATAGAGGACGTGCTCCAAAACGTAGTCGAACCCGAGCTTCTTAATATCGTTGAAGTCGCACCAATGGCGAAGTAACAATGGAAGGACTCCGTTGCACCCACAGAAGTGTATGGAGAAGCTATCCGTTGTACCAGAAATTAATGCGAATCATTTTGAGATTAAAACGAATTTGTTACAACTAGTTCAAGCTAGTCCATTTCATGGTTATGAGAGGGAAAATCCCCACGCTCATAGTAATAGTTTCAAAAGGATTACCTCGACTTTACGATTTAGAGATGTACCGAATGATGTTATTAAGCTTATGATGTTTCTTATTCACTCGGGGGAGCCGTAAAATTTGTACGAGAATAAGAACCACTAATTCAATCTTGAATAGGGAGGATCTCGTAACCAAATTTGTGAATCAATTTTTCCCTCCTTCAAAAACCACTCACTTAAGGATGAAATTCTCGTTTTACACAAAAATTCAAGGAGAATTTTAGTGAAGCATGGGAACAATTTAAGGAAATGCTTAGAGCTTGTCCCCACCACGGATTTACGGAGTTAACTCAAGTTGATACCTTCTATAACGGTTTAAACGAGAATGATCAAGACTCCTTAAATGCCGCGGCGGGTGGAAATCTTTTGAGTAAGACGACTAGAGAAGCTTTGAACATAATTGAGAATAAATAAAAAGTTCGTTATTCGCGTAACAAACCGAATGTTTCTAGGATGAATACGACTTCTATGGAAAGTGTTAGTAAAACGGATGAAAGAATTGATAAGCTTACGGACCAACTTTCGACCTTAGTTGAAATTGTTTCTAAAAAAGTTGTCACTCCCGCTCCGGTTAAAGCGGTTGAGGAAATTTGTGTTACTTGTAGAGGGCCTCATGCTTGGTACAATTGTCCTTAATACCGAGAATAATACCATCTAGTGTTTGTCCGGCATCGGGTATTACAATCATGTTATCTACAACCATGTTAGTTAACCAAATGGCACCACCCTGGTTTTGATCGGTGCAAAAACAATGGTCAAAATAGGTATAATCAAAAATCAAGGTCAAAGGAATTAATTTTAATCGGTAAAACAATCTTTCATGGAATATCAAGGTTTTTCAAAAGGTTTAATAAAATCAAGCCTCAAAAATTTCAAACCAACACTTTTCAGTTTATCTAATAATCATTTTCAACAAGAGTTTTCAAATGAGTTTTCAAGTTACAAGAGAAACTATGATCAAAGGATGAAGAAAATGCAAATCAATCAATTCGTTGAATGGAGATTTAGATTGAAATTCAAAAACCCACGATGAAGACTCACAAAGCCGTCTTGATGAATCAACAAAAATGTTTTTCAAACAAACTTACAAAATATGTTAAGTGGATTCTTTCAAAACCAAGCCTCAACTTCAGGTACTCTTCCGAGTAATACCATTCCAAACCGAAGGGTGGAGTGAAGGCAATCACTACTCGAAGTGTGTGTTTTTATGAGGGACCCTCGATTCCTACTAATCCTTCTCCTAAAAGGTAGTGGAACGAGAAACCGAGGAGACAACGGATAAGGAGTAATAATTTTTCCAGGAAGTACAGATACACATCCACCTCGGTTAAACCCCAGTCCGATTCCGGAAAACTGATGTTCGAAGACTTTTCCTAAACCGAGTATTCCATATCCTTCGAGACGTAATGATCAAAAATCCCGTGATAAAGCTTCGTATCAAAAAGAAAATATTTTCAAATGTTTCAAGATTTGCGCTTCGACATTAGCTTCGCGGATGCTTTACTTTTGATGCTAAGATTTGCTCCTACGATTAGGAATTTGCTTATGAATAAGGAAAAGTTGCTTGAATTAGCTAAGATACTGTGTTCGAGATTGCTCGGCGATGATCCTCAAAAAGCTTCCCGAAAAGCTTGGAGATCCCGGCAAGTTTCTTATTCCATGTAATTTCTCGGGAATGGATGTATGTCACGCCTTGGCCGATCTTGGCGCAAGCATAAATCTTATGCCTCTTTACATTTGAAAAAAGCTTTCCCTACGCATTACTCGTCCTAAAGGACTCGCCAAAGACATCTTTGTCAACTGGGGAAGTTTCACTTTCCTACTGATTTTGTTGTTGTTGATTTTGAAGCCAATCCTCGGGTTCCTCTCATTCTAAGGAGATCTTTCTTAAGGACCGACTGTGCTTTAATTGATGTTTATGGAGAAGAAATAACCCTTCAGGTTAATGACGAAGCTGTGACTTTTAATCTCGATCAAACTACGAGATACTCCTCTACATATGATGATATGTCGGTAAACCGAATTGACGTCATTGTTGTTGCTAGTGAGGAGTATGCTCAAGAAGTCTTAGGTTTTTCTAATAATTCTTCGGGTGGCAATCCCACCATGACTTTTGAGCCTATTATTTCTGACTCTTTTCTTTCCTTCACTCCGTTCGAGGAAAGTGACTTCATTTTGGAAGAAATAGAGGCTTTTCTCAAAGATGATTCAATTTCACCAGAAATTGATCATGCCAATTATGATCCGGAGGGAGATATTTGCTTAATTGAAAAATTATTGAATAATAACCCGTTTCAACTCCCTTCGATGGACCTAAAGGAAGTGACCAAGACAAAATCTTCAATTGAAGAGCCTCCGGAATTAGAGTTAAAAGATTTACCATCTCATTTGGAATATGCTTACTTAGAAGGAACCGATAAGTTACAGGTGATTATTGCAAAAGGTTTAAAAGATGATGAAAAAGAAGCTGCTTAAATCACATAAACGGGTCATTGCTTGGAAAATCACCGACATCAAGGGTATCGACCCTCGGTTTTGCACTCATAAAATCTTGATGGAGGAAGATTATAAACCCACGGTACAAAGTCAAAGACGGGTTAACCCAAAAATTCAATGAGGTAATCAAAAAGGAGGTCCTAAAACTTCTTGATGCCGGTATGATTTACCCCGAAGCATCTGACAGCCCTTGGGGTTTAGTCCAGAGCAAAAAGTGTTCCCTATAAAGATGGAATAAACCGTTTTTGATGCTAATGAAGAGAATGAAATTAAATTCCGACACGTTTGAGTTAACTGGGTGGAGGAGTTTTTGTATCCAGACAATAGAAGTTAAATGAAGGCTACACTAAAGAATCATTTTCCATTGCCATTTATGGTATCAAATGTTTATGAAAATAGCCAGAAATGAGTTTTATTGTTTTCTAGATGGATTTTCGGGGTATTTCCAAATACCAATAGATCCCCAAGACCAGGAGAAAACTACTTTCACATGCCCGTATGGAACATCCGCGTACCGTCGCATGCCATTTGGCTTGTGTAATGCTCCCGGTACCTTCCAACGGTGTATGATGGCCATATTCCATGATATGATCGAAAAGACTATGGAAGTGTTTATGGATGATTTCTTGGTTTTTGGGGATAATTTTGATTCGTGCCTCTCCAATTTAGAAAAGATGCTAAAAAAATTTGAAGACACAAATTTAGTTCTAAATTAGGAGAAGTGTCACTTTATGTGTAGAGAAGGAATTATGTTAGGACATAAAATTTCAAAGTCAGGAATTGAGGTCGATCATGCTAAAGTCGATGTTATCGCTAAGCTCCCTTACCCGACAATCGTAAAATGTGTTAGGAGTTTCCTAGGTCATGTAAGATATTAAAACCGACGATTTTATCCAAACTGTTTTCTGAAAATAGCTAGACCAATGACTCACCTTCTTGAGAAGGAAACACCGTTTGTGTTTTCTAAGGATTGTATTGATGCTTTTCAGACCCTTAAAAAGAAGCTTACCGAAGCTCCGATCTTAGTTATCCCAGATTGGAACCTACCTTTCGAACTCATGTGTGATACAAGTGATTTCTCGATTGGTGCGGTTTTAGGACAACGAAAGACGAAGCACTTTTAGCCTATACAATATGCTAGTAAGACAATGACAGAAGCTCAAATCCATTACACTACCACGGAAAAGGAAATGCTTGCCGTTGTGATTCTTTGAAAATTTTTGGGCCATAGCTCTTGTTTTATCTAAAAGCATATGTGTATACGTACTAATCGGCTATAAAGTTCCCCTTATTAACAAATAAGACGCCAAGCCGAGTTGCTCCGGTGTGTTCCTTCTCCTACAATAATTGATATCACCATTCCCGTGATAAAAAAAAGGGGGAAAAGTGAGAACCCCGACGGGATCATTTATCTCGACTTGAGAATCCTCATAAGGATTGTTATAAAACAAGACATACATGAACATTTCTTAAAAAACTCTTGGTGCGTTAACAGTGAGAAGTACCCCATGGTTTGCGTACTATGCAAATAACCATGCAGGGTAATTTTATCATCAAATGAATGAACGACTCAACCAAAGAAGAAGTTTTCAAGGACTTTAAACCATTATTTATTGGTGATATCCATATCTTTTTCGTATTTGTGGCGGATCAAATCAATTCGACGGTGTGGTGCATGGGCAAGAAGCAATTTAAAACCACAAAGCTTGTCATGAAGGACCCACCCGGGGGCCAACCAATAGTGCCAATCTCATCCTCACTAAAGGTATTTGATGCCAGGTTTCTTTTGGCAGACCAAATATCGAGATGGGTCCATATACGATGATCAAATCTTGTTGATACTTGTCAAAGACAGAGGCAAAATTTCACAACTGAGATGAGATGCCACAAAACGCTATTCAAGTTTGTGAATCTTCGATGTATGGGTTATTGGAATTTATGGGCCCATTTCCGTCTTCACATGGGAATAAATGCATTCTCGTTGCCATCGACTATCTTTCGAAATGGGTTGAAGTAAAGGCGCTCCCCACAAATGATGCTAGAGTTGTAGTAAAGTTTTTGAAGTCTCTTTTTGCCTGATTCAGAATGCCTAAAGCTATTATAAGCGATCGTGGGACGCCATTTATAGTAATGACAGTTTGCAAACGTAATGTCAAAGTAAGGGGTCACTCATACGTTTAACGCTACCGCTTATCCTCCCTCAAACAGCGATCAATTGGAGGTGTCCCAATCGTGCTTAAAACGTATACATAGAAAGGACGGTTGTGAGAAAACCATGCTCATGGTCTGAACGCAAACTAATTGACACTTTAATTTGGCATTTCGAAAACCGCTTTTTACAAACAACCAATAGGTTGAACGCCTTACAATACTAGTGTATCGGGAAGTCTTGCCATTTACATATCGAGTTAAAGAATAAAGCAATATTGTGTCTTTGAAACATGCTAAAATACGATTCTTGAAAACCGCATGTGATCGAAGACGAAGCTTCAACTTAATGAACTTAATGATCAAGCTTACGAGAATTCTTTGAAAGTGGGTGGAAGCAAAGGCGCTCCCCACAAATGATGCTCGAGTTGTAATTAAGTTTTTGAAATCTCTTTTTGCCCGATTCGGAACACCTAGAGCTATTATAAGCGATCGTGGGACCTATTTTTGTAATGATCAATTTGCTAAAATAATGTCTAAGTATGGGGTTACTCATCGTCTTGATACCGCTTATCACCCTCAAATGAGCGATCAAGTGGAGGTGTCCAATCGTGGTTTGAAACGTATTCTAGAAAGGACGGTTGGTGAGAACCGTGCCTCATGGTCTGACAAACTAGATGATGCTTTATGGGCATTTTGTACCGCTTTTAAGACACCGATTGGTTGTACGCCTTACAAACTAGTATACGGAAAGTCTTGCCATTTACCTATCGAGTTAGAGCATAAAGCATATTGGGCTTTGAAACATGTTAATTTCGATCTTAAAACCGCGGGTGATCACCGAAAGCTTCAACTTAATGAACTTAATGAGCTTTGTGATCAAGCTTACGAGAATTCTTTGATATATAAAGAGAGGACGAAAAAGCTTTACGACTCTAAGATTAAAAACCGCATTTTCAATGTTGGTGATCAAGTTTTACTCTTCAACTCTCGTCTAAAGACATTCTCAGGAAAGCTTAAAACTCGATGGTCAAGACCTTTCACCATCACCAAAGTTTTTCCATACGGAACCATTGAGTTATCTCAACCCAATGGTCCAAACTTTAAGGTGAATGGTCATCGTGTGAAGCATTACTTCGGAGGGGACTTACCACCTAAGGTAATCCAGGATCTCCACACTTTCTCCAAGGACGAATGAATTCGGGGATCGAGTTAAACTATGTGACTCGGTTACCAAAAACAAAGGGCTTCGTGGGAGGCACCCCATGCTTATCCTTCTATCTTCTTTCTTATTTCTATTGTGATGTGAAGAGACTTGTACTCTTTCGATTCTTGTTGTTTGTGTTTGTGATTTTTTATAGGATTGACCTAAAATTTTCTAAAGACTTTCGTGTTCGGTGTTTTGTCCCTGTTCACTCGAGCTTCCTAGCCTTTGCTTGCCATTAGTTTGGGGAAATCCAATATCCTAATATTATTATCGACTAACATTTATCTTGTAGCATACTTGATAAACGGCTTGAAATTTTTGTGATACTTTCTCCACGCTTGGATTATGCATTCAACTTTTTGAGTTCTAGTATGGGGTTTTTAAGTCTTAGGCTAGAAAACATTGAGGACAATATTTAATTTTAGTATGGGGTAGTATATCTTCGATATGATCTCCTAATCCTTTAGCCGTAGTTTCTCAGTACCCCGTTTTCCCACAAAAATTTTATAAAAAAAATGAATGAAAAAATTTTAAAATTTTCAAAAATAAAATAAGTGTTTTGTCATAATTTTGACTTTCCTACTGGGTAGAATAAGAATAAATTTTAACCCGATCGAGCGTGTTAAGCTCTAGCTTGTTCCTTAACTTTTAGGCTAAGCATTCGCGGAAATTCGTGAAGAACAAAAAATGATAGAGTTAAATATGAGTGGGATGCTAAACAAGGATTATTTGGAAATCTTAAGAGCTCATGTATGTAATTTGTGGTTTTTTCTCCCATAAGCTCCTAACCGGATTAATAATACGTGCTGTTTTTGGAGAATAAACTTAAATCAACAATTTTTATGTAGTATATAGCAAAAATTTTAGTCTTAGTTCAAACTAATACTTGAATTTTTCAAAAAGACGTCTTATCTATAAAAAGTAAAAAAAATGATGAAAAGTGAAAAAATATAATAATAATAATAAAAACTGTGGGCTGATAAAAGTTTACTGCCTTTTGCCGGCTCACAACCGATGTGGTAGTCTTCTAAAGAAAGCCCATAGTAAGAAAAAAAATCCGAGACTGATAAAAGTTTGCTGCATCTTGCCGCTCACGAGCCGATGTTTTATCAGCCATCAAAAAGGTCGAGGGTTACAATTGCATAAATGTTTATGTTTAATACTAAGTTTGAATTTAATAAATAATCTCTTTTTGTAAATTTAAATATTCTTTTTTTGAACTTTGACAATTTCAATTTGAAGTTTTTTAGAGTAAATTCATAAAATCCGTAACCCAAAGTTTGCCAAATTACATGTTTCATCCAAAACGTTACGAAGCAAGAATCGTCCCTGTAGAAAACCTTTGTGCAATTATCGTCCTATGAGGAAACCTTGTAGGGAAACCTTGGTGCAAAGAGTATCGTCCCTGGAGGGAACGATACCTTGCACCAAATTCCCCACAAGGACGATCCTTGCACTTTCATGACGTTTGGGACAAATTATCAATTTGGCAACTTAGGACGATCTAATGCAATTATACTCGAAGTTTTTTTAAATAAGCCGATGTATATTACGGGAAACCAGAGAGTTTTTGTAACCTAAGGTCCCGTGAGTCCCGAATAACGAAGTCTCTGTGGGGTTTCAAAAAAGCTGGTCATTAGCCGCAAGGTTGAGGAATGGTGCCGAGACGAAAGGCTTTACATGGGAGATCTCGGCCTTCAAAACCTCATTATTCCGATTGGAAACGTGAAGCATAGTATTTTCAAAATGTTGATCCATGGTTGAAATTCAAAAATAGCACATTCACGTAATTCAAATTTTTAAAAAAATGCACAACCTAATATATAATAATTTATCGGGATGAAAAGATCACAAGTTGCAAATATGAGTACTGATTAGCAGCTTAACTGATATTTAGCGGTGATTTCGAGTTTTAAGCGTATGGTTTTTGGAGCAAGTGAAAAGTCGATGACGATAATTTATCCTTTTTGGGGCAATTCTCGGATCGAAATGCAAACTTGTTCCTATGATCCCTAACGTTATGGAAAGTACCCGAAATCGAATATTCTAGTTAGTTGCTAAAAAAATCATAAAAATGGAAAAAGTTTTGAAAAATAGGAAAATGGGGTGTTTTAAAGCTTGTGATTTCTTAACTCTCCCCACAAAAGTCTTTGCTACTTTTCAAAGATTTAGTTTGGGGAAGTTTTGAGGTTTTTGGTTATAGAGCATATAACATTGCATGAGGACACGACAATCACTTAGTTTGGGGAATTTTGATATGTGAGAAATCACATATCTTTTTTATACCAAAAATGGCCCTAAAATGAACAAATTGTGCAAATTATGCTTGTATATCTTTTTGTGATGTGTAGGTACGGATATTGCAAATATCACATGAAAACGGTCAAAACCGGACAAACACGAACACAGGAACGGAAAGAATGCACAAGAGTCGGGAGTTTCTACCAAAGTTCAACAAATTCAACCTTGGTCAACCCTTGGTCAACCCACAAAACAACAAAACCTTCAAATTACCCAAATAACCCCTAATGTTAAACCATTTTCACCTAAAGCCCTTAAATTCATAACACCATTAGTCCTTTGTTAATAAAGAACTAACGGTCGTTAATTCTTTAACCTTTATAAACCTTTTTACCAAAACTTTTTTTTTGCCCGAGCCCAAATTACATCATTAGGCCCAATCTCCAATTCTTTTATAAATCCCAAGCCCAGGTCAACCCCCCTTTACCTCGGGTCAAACATAAAATCGTTATAAAAAATGCGGGAATTGGTTTTCTACTGTTCACCCGTCTTCCCAATTCACCCAGCACCTTAATTACCCTCATTTAAGTAGAATTAACCCTTCTAAAAGGACTATGAGGCAAGCAATGACGATTTTGGGATGACAGGTTGGCAATCGCAAGGCAAATCATTGGCTAATCATACGTGCACTTAAATCAAGGGACGAGATCATGGGATTCAGAGTTGGTTATGAATGGATGGCTAAAGATTAAACTGGTGGGAAGCGTCTAAGGACCTGGAACCTTCCTCTCAAGCCTATAAATAAGAAGCCTTTTTCACTCACACGAGATATCTAGAGTAGCTTAGTGTTATTTTTAGTGTAATCTTTAGATAAATGTAATTTTTTTTAGCTTATAGTTTTTTAATCAATGTAACTTTCCATTTCAAAGCTTGTAATCAGTTTTAATATCAATAGAAAGTTAAGTTTCATATTGTGCTTTTGTTAAAATCCTGTTTTTTTCATAATGGTTTAAATAAGCTCTTAACTATTCAATAAGTTCAATAAGCTGTCATTTCAACTCATAAACTAAGCTACACTCTCATTAAAGCTCTTAAAGCTTAAAAGAGCTTAATGTTACTCAAATTCACTCCCAAAATTTACCACAACTTTAATAAGGAAGGGAAGCCAATAATGGATGGGCTTCCAAGACCATACCAGCTTATCATTTGATAAGCTGGACCTTGTTGATAGCTCAAAAGAGCATTTATAAGCCTTGTTTTGTGCAAAGGCAGTTGTAAGTCTTCTCTTTACATTTTGTAGCTTAAAATTGCATTCTAGCTTATTACTGTTTAATAATAGCTTATTTCTGTTTAGAATAGCTTAATTCTGCTGATTATTGCTCTTTGATGCTTATCTAGTTTATTTGTTAGTTTAGAATCTTAGTTTTCATATATTTGTCAAAAATCAGTTGAAAATTAAGAAATTAGCATAATCTGTTTTGTTATTGTTCAAGCTTATTTGATTTTCAAAATGAGTTCATGAGTTCTGTTTTAAGCTATATATTATCTGGTATTGCTAGTTTGAGCCTTGGATCTTAATTTCATAAGCTAAAATATGAGTTTGAGAATGTTAAAGGGGTGTTTGGCACAAGACATCACTAACTTAAGTTAGTGCTGTCAAAGGTCATTTTGTCCTTTTGATTGATCTTAAATTTCATATTATAGTTTATGAGGTTGGGTTTTAAAGTTTTTATTAAGTTTTATCAGCTTTTGATTAGTTGGAGTATAGGTTGTTTAAAACTGTGGTAATAAGTTCAGCTTATTAGGTATCTTTAGCTTAAATCATTTCTAGTTATCTTTGTTGCTAAATTAGTTCTTGTTTAGTTGTTCTAAAAATGTTAGAAGCAAGTCTTTAAACCTGCACTTTTTGGTTATGAGTTTTGTGTTTTATAGTCAAATGCATCAGATAGTATAGATAGATATTAGCCATTTTCTAGCTTAAATTTCAGCTAGTAAAAGTTAGACTTAGCTTTTGGAAATTAGTATACAAGCAGAGTTTAGGCTATATTAGATCTGTTTGTGCTTATTTTGTAGTAAAAAGCTTATTTGCTTATTTGTTTTAAAGTCAAAAAGTAGAGCTTTGTCTTTTTATTCAAAAACCAAAAATAGAGTAAAATTAATTTTCAGCTTTTTCAACTAGCTTTTTCATTAAGCATTTGACTTTCAAACTGTTTTTCAAAAGCTGTTTTTAGTAGTGTGTAAGTCAAGCTTTTTAGAGGAACAAGTCTTATTGCCATAAGGATCCATTTGTGTGCTTAAAAATAAGCTCAAAGTTGCTTAAAAGTCTTTTTGGTATTCAGTTTTCTCATAAGTGCTTATTCTGTCTTTTAGCTTATGGCTTATCCATTTTGCTTGTTTCTAGCTCAAATTAGCTTATTAGGATAGACTTAGGGTAGTGATAGCTTATTTAGGTATTAATTTTAGCTTATCCTAGTTTTCTAGTTAGCTTAGTTAAGTAAAAAGCTTTAAGTCCTTTTTAGTGTAACTGTCAAGAAGATAAGCTGCTTTCCAGCTTATTTAGTAGGTTTTATAAAAAGTTTCTTTTATAAATATTGCTTATTTTTAGCCATTCTACAATTTTACTTTTCAAAGTTTTTGCAAAAATAAAAAAAAGGGAAGAGTAGGAAGTCAGGGGTGAGCAAGGCTCGAACCCCTGACCTCAACCCTCCTCAACCTTTATAAACGTCTCACAAATACACACACCATCCAACTGCGCCCTTGGGTCTTTTTCAAACTCTTCTCCATTTAAATTCCTTTTAAACACATTTAGTTTTCCTTTTTATACAAATAAGCCGTAGCTTATTTCTGGCTTTTTAGGGCTTATTGTGTCAGCTTATTTTTAGTTCTCATTTTTAATAAACACAGTCTTTGCATAAATTACACTTTAGTAATTTTCTTAGATTATTTAAGTCAACGTTTAGTATATTTAATCATTATTTTTTATTTAAACTTTAAAAAATCAAAAAATAGAAAAATAATCAAAAAAATAATATTTTTTTTTATAAAATTTTCTTTTTTCATATTCTAGGGTTATGTTGAAATTTACTTTCGTAGGGTTAATATTTTAAAAGTTCAATTTTTAAAAAACGGGATTCGATCCCCGTTCTCGTTTTCTTCATTTTTAGCTTAAATTACTCTCGGTTTAGAATTTCCTTAGCATTTTACTTTTAAATAGTCATTTAGATAGAAAAAAATTTTAGGAAAAGTATTTAAGGTTTATTTTATAGTTGTTCTAAGCTTAATTGTCGTTTAAATTTAATTCCCGATTAGTCATTTTTTCATAGTTAGGTTTAATTGTCCCTTTATTTGCTCACTATTAGGATTTTAGAAAACAAATCATCTTCGAACCAATTCAAGTCATTGTCCAAATAACAAACGAGGTCTCAATTTCATAAGTCTTTGGGAAAACGACCCGGTAATCACTTACCGGTTAAACGTATAGTATTTTTGTAAGATTTTTCCTACTACCTTTGTCCTCAAGGGTAGTTTTGGAATTCTCTATACTTTATATTATTATACGTATTAAAACTATACACCACTGCTTGATTCCTATTTTGTCTCCCTGCATTCCTGTTACCATTCCCACCATAGCCAGCATTCTTGGTTTGTATGTCAACCCTACCATCATGTATCACAGCTTGATTCCTTGTGTTTGATGCAGTACGAAGACAATTATTGGTTGGAGTAGAGAATTTATAAGTGATTGCTTGAGCTAATAACATCATTGTAGTTGTGAGCGTGTCTTCCTGAGCATCCCTTTGTAACTCCCTTTGATAATTTTCTTCATAATCACCTACTGATGAAGGATGAGTGACATAATATGGTTATGGTGACTGAGAGTATTAAGGACTTGCATGAGATTGTGACAAGTAATCATTTGAATGAGCAATTAGTGCTAATGGATCATGGTTCTTTGCAATTCTCTTTGCCTTAGATGCTTAGACATGTGGCTCGAATTTCAGTAAGGCATCATATAACGCATCATACTCGACATCACTTAAATTTTTGTTTTGACGAGTCAGTGTAAGGTTGCAAAGAATTGAGAAACTTAGTGTTGATGGATACTTTTATAGGACGAACATCATTACGATCCATAACATTCACAAGTGTTGACAACCTCTCATACACAGATTCTAATGATTCTCTTTCCTTTTCTTTAAATTTGTCAAATTCATTCATGAGTCATGAGTGTGTCACATGTTTAGCTACTTTAGAACCATACATCAACCTTCTAATTCGTTCCTACATTTTGAGCATCTTTGCAAGCATCCACTGAATTATAGATGTCATTTGGTATTGCATAAAGAAGATAATTCATTAAGCTAACACCAACAACGTATTCTTTCTTATTAGCTTCAGTCATTTTAGATATTGGTTTAGGTATCTGATTATCGAGATCATCAGGATCAATAATCATTAGCCTCTGATAAGTTCCTTTTTCAATTGAAATCCACATCTGCTCCCCATCTTCCTACTTATTAGTAGCTCCCAATTGAGCAATAGTTTGTTAGTTTGAAGCAGACATGTTGTGAATCAAATAATGAATACAATGCAAACTTGAATCGTTTTAGAGATAAAGTCTTGCAATCATGAGATCAAAAAGCACTAACAACGAAGCTTGTACTACAACAGCACCAATACGAAATATTAAAGATACGAAACCTTGAATTGTACATAAAGTCTAAGTAACAAGAAGCCTTTATATGAAAGCTCAATTTCCGAATGTAAGAAGATCCGAAACCTTTGAAACTGTGTTACGAAACTCCAAATACTTTGTTATGAAACCTCTAAAACTGAGATATGAAACCTTCAAAGTCGAAAACAGAATTACGAAACCTTTAATAAGGAAAGCTGTGTTACGAAACCTCTATATACGAAACTAAGAGATACGCAACCTCAATGTACAAAACTTGTATAAATCCTGTAATACGAAACCTCTGTTACGAAACCTTTGGAAATACAAAACCTTGATATACAAAACCTCCAGATATGAACTATGTTATGAAATGTTCCATATGAAACCCGTGATACGAAACCTTTGGATTACGAAACCAAGACCAAGTTCTTGATACGAAACCCCAATTACGAAACCATAGAATACTAAACCAAAAACGGTTACC
>BQNB010125353.1:0-12400 GCA_026074375.1 Tanacetum coccineum | reverse complement strand
TATACACCACAAGGTTTCTAATCTAGTTGTTTAGATTTATCTAAACAAGAACAAAAGATCCATTCAATTGGAACCAACACTATATATCACTTATAACTTAAAATTAATAATCCTTAAACATCATATAAAGATACGATATCATATATTTATTATTAATATTTTTTTATATCTAATTGCCAATGGAAAAAATAGTAAAAAAGTAAGATTTTCACTAAATATTAAATAAAAAATTCACATGATGTGAAATAGTTTGCTCTATAAAATTTAGAACTTGTAGTTGAAAATTCTTACAACATCAGATAGAGATATAATATATGATTTTAATTATTGATAATTTTTTATATTTTATTGCTGCTGGAAAACTAGTAAAAAGTATAATTATTACATATTATTTTGTATAAAAGTCACATGATGTGACATTGCATTCCCTATATCACTTACAACTGGTACGTAAAGATCCATTAAACATTAGATAGAGATGCAATATCTGATATTAATTATTATTAAATATAAAAGTCACACAAGCTATATTACTTTGCTCTATATCACTTACAACCTATATTTAAATATCCAAAAATTATCTGATAAAGATACAATATCTGATATTAATTACCAATAATATTTTTATATTTAACATCTGCAAAAAAACTTGTAAAAATTATGATTTTCATTAATTATTCGGTATAAAAGTCACATAATGTGACATAGTTTGATCTATATCACTTGGAAAAAATAAATTAACATTGTTAACAAATTTAAGAGATATACATTATCTTATGTTTACTACTAGTAATTTTTTATATTTAATTGCTTTTATATTTAATTGCTACTGAAAAAACTAGTAGAAAGTACGATTTTCACTTATTAGTAAATATAAAATCACATGACCAGAGATAATTTGATTTATATCATTTAGAACTTGTAACCAAATATTCTTAATATCCTTATATAGAGATACAATATCTGATATTTACTAATGTTATTTTTTTATATTTAAATTATACTTAAAAGCCAAGTAAAAAGTATGATTTTAACTTATTATTAAATATATACAAGTCATATGATGTGACATAGTGTGCTACATGTCACTTATAACTTATAATTAAACATCCTTAAACATCATATAAAGATACGGTATCTGATATTTATTATTAATAATTTTTTTATATCTAATTGCTAATGGAAAAATAGTAAAAAAGTATGATTTTCAATAATTAGTAAATAAAAAATTCACATGACGTGAAATAGTTTGCTCTTTAACATTTAGAACTTGTAATTAAAAATTCTTACAGCATGAGATAGAGATACAATATATGATATTAATTATTGAAATTTTTTTATATTTTATTGTTGCTGAAAACCAGTAAAAAGTATAATTATTACATATTATTTTCTAAAAAAGTCACATGATGTGACATAGCTTGCCCTATATAACTTACAACTGGTATGTGAATATCTCTTAAACATTAGATAGAGATGCAATATCTGATATTACTAACTGAATTTTTTTTATGTTTAATTACTACTAGAAAACCAGTGAAAGGTATGATTTTCACTTATTATTAAATATAAAAGTCACGTGAGCTATATTACTTTGCTTTATATCATTTACAACCTATATTTAAATATCTAAAAAATATATGATAAAGATACAATATCTAATATTAATTACCTATAATTTTTTTATATTTAATTTCTACTGCAAAACAAGTAAAAAGTATGATTTTCACTAATTATTAGGTACAAAAGTCACATGATGTGACATAGTTTGATCTATATCACTTTGAACTAATAAATAAACATTGTTAACACATTTATGAGATATACATTATCTTATGTTAACAACTAGTAACTTTTTTATATTTAATTGCTACTGGAAAAACTAGTAGACATTATGATTTTTACTTATTTGTAAATATAAAATCCCATGACGTGAGATAATTTGATTTATATCATTTAGAACTTGTACCCAAATATTCTTAAAACATTATATAGAGGTACAATATCTGATATTTATTAATGTTATTTTTTATATATTTAAATTATACTTAAAAGACAAGTAAAAAAGTATGATTTTAACTTATTATTAAATATATATAAGTCATATGATGTGACATAGTGTGCTATATATCACTTAAAACTTATAATTAAACATCATATAAAGATAGAGATACAATATACGATATTAATTATTCATAATTTTTTATATTTTATTGTTGTTAGAAAACCAATAAAAAGTATAATTATAACATATTATTTTATATAAAAGTCATATAATGTGACATAGCTTGCCCTATATCACTTACAACAGGTACGTAAAGATCCTTTAAACATTAGATAGAGATGCAATATCTGATATTAATTACTAATAATTTTGTATGTTTAATTGCTACTAGAAAACTAGTGAAAGGTATAATTTTCACTTATTATTAAATATAAAAGTGACATGAGCTATATTACTTTGCTCAATATCACTTACAACCTATATTTAAATATTTAATAAATATCTGATAAAGATAAAATATCTAATATTAATTACCTAAATTTTTTTATATTTAATTTCTACTGAAAAACCAGTCAAAATTATAATTTTCACTAATTATTAGGTATAAAAGTCACATGATGTGACATAGTTTGCTCTATATTACATGGAACTAGTAAATAACATTGTTACGGCATTTAAGATATATATATTATCTTATGTTAACTACTAGTAATTTTTTATATTTAATTGCTTTTATATTTAATTGCTACTGGAAAAACTAGTAGACATTATGATTTTACTTATTAGTAAATATAAAATCGCATGACGTGAGATAATTTGATTTATATCATTTTGAACTTGTAACCAAATATTCTTAAAACATTTTATAGAGGTACAATATATGATATTTACTAATGTTATTTTTTTATATTTAAATTATACTTAAAAGACAAGTAAAAAGTATGATTTTAACTTATTATTAAATATATATAAGTCATATGATGTGACATAATGTGCTATATATCACTTACAACTTATAATTTAACATCCTTAAACATCATATAAAGATACGGTATCAGATATTTATTATTAACAATTTTTTTATATCTAATTGCTAATGAAAAAAATTGTAAAAAAGTATGATTTTCAATCATTATTAAATAAAAAATTCACATGATGTGAAATAGTTTTCTTTATAACATTTAGAACTTGTAATTAAAAATTCTTACATCATCAAATAGAGATACAATATATGATATTAATTATTCATAATTTTTTATATTTTATTGATGTTGGAAAACCAATAAAAAGTATAATTATAACATATTATTTTATATAAAAGTCACATAATGTGACATAGCTTGCCCTATATCACTTACAACAGGTACGTAAAGATCCGTTAAACATTAGATAGAGATGCAATATCTGATATTAATTACTAATAATTTTGTATGTTTAATTGCTACTAGAAAACTAGTGAAAGGTATAATTTTCACTTATTATTAAATATAAATGTGACATGAGCTATATTACTTTGCTCTATATCACTTACAACCTATATTTAAATATTCAAAAAATATATGATATTAATTACCTAAAATTTTTTATATTTGATTTCTACTGAAAAACCAGTAAAAATTTTGATTTTCAATAATTATTATGTATAAAAGTCACATGATGTGACATAGTTTGCTCTATATTACATGGAACTAGTAAATAACATTGTTAAGGCATTTAAGAGATATACATTATCTTATGTTAATTACTAGTAATTTTTTTATATTTAATTGCTTTTATATTTAATTGCTACTGGAAAAACTAGTAGACCGTATTATTTTTACTTATTAGTAAATATAAAATCGCATGACGTGAGATAACTTAATTTATATCATTTAGAACTTGTAACCAAGTATTCTTAAAACATTTTATAGAGGTACAATATATGATATTTACTAATGCTATTTTTTTATATTTAAATTATACTTAAAAGACAAGTAAAAAAGTATGATTTTAACTTATTATTAAATATATATAAGTCATATGATGTGACATAGTGTTCTATATATCACTTACAACTTATAATTAAACATCCTTAAACATCATATAAAGATACGGTATCAAATATTTAGTATTAACAATTTTTTAATATCTAATTGCTAATCGAAAAAATAGTAAAAAAGTATGATTTTCAATCATTATTAAATAAAAAATTCACATAACGTGAAATAGTTTGCTTTATAACGTTTAGAACTTGTAATTAAAAATTCTTACATCATCAGATAGAGACACAATATATGATATTAACTAGAGATAACTTTTTATATTTTATTGCTGCAGGAAAACCAGTAAAAAGTATAATTATTTTATATAAATGTCACATGATGTGACATAGCTTGCTCTATATCACTTACAACTGGTACATAAAGATCCTTTAAACATTAGATAAAGATGCAATATCTGATATTTATTACTGATAAATTTTATGTTTAATTGCTACTAGTCACATGAGCTATTTGCTCTATATGACTTACAACCTATATTTAAATATAAAAGTCACATGAGCTATTTGCTCTATATCACTTACAACCTATATTTAAATATCCAAAAAATATATGATAAAGATACAATATCTGATATTAGTTACATAAATTTTTTTTATTTAATTTCTACTAAAAAACCAGTAAAAAGTATGATTTTCACTAATTATTAGGTATAGCAGTCACATGATGTGACATAGTTTGCTCTATATCATTTAGAACTATTAAATAAACGTTGTTAACATATTTAAGAGATATACATTATCTTATGTTAACTACTAGTAATTTTTTTATATTTAATTGCTTTTTTATTTAATTGCTACTGGAAAAACTAGTAGAAAGTATGATTTTCACTTATTAGTAAATATAAAATCACATGACCTGAGTTAATTTGATTTATATCATTTAGAACTTGTAACCAAATATTCTTAAAACATAATATACACATACAATATCTGATATTTAATATTGTTATTTTTTTATATTTAAATTATACTTAAAAGACAAGTAAAAAAGTATGATTTTAACTTATTATTAAATATATATATAAGTCATATGATGTGACATAGTGTTCTATATATCACTTACAACTTATAATTAAACATCCTTAAACATCATATAAAGATACGGTATCAGATATTTATTATTAACAAATTTTTTATATCTAATTGCTAATCGAAAAAATAGTAAAAAGGTATGATTTTTAATCATTATCAAATAAAAAATTCACATAACGTGAAATAGTTTGCTTTATAACATTTAGAACTTGTAATTAAAAATTCTTACATCATCAGATAGAGACACAATATATGATATTAACTAGAGATAACTTTTTATATTTTATTGCTGCAGGAAAACCAGTAAAAAGTATAATTATTTTATATAAATGTCACATGATGTGACATAGCTTGCCCTATATCACTTACAACTGGTACATAAAGATCCTTTAAACATTAGATAGAGATGCAATATCTGATATTTATTACTGATAATTTTTTATGTTTAATTGCTACTAGTCACATGAGCTATTTGCTCTATATGACTTACAACCTATATTTAAATATAAAAGTCACATGAGCTATTTGCTCTATATCACTTACAACCTATATTTAAATATCAAAAAAATATATGATAAAGATACAATATCTGATATTAGTTACATAAATTTTTTTTATTTAATTTCTACTAAAAAACTAGTAAAAAGTATGATTTTCACTAATTATTAGGTATAGCAGTCACATGATGTGACATAGTTTGCTTTATATGATTTAGAACTATTAAATAAACATTGTTAACATATTTAAGAGATATATATTATCTTATGTTAACTACTAGTAATTTTTTTATATTTAACTGCTTTTTTATTTAATTGCTACTGGAAAAACTAGTAGAAAGTATGATTTTCACTTATTAGTAAATATAAAATCACATGACCTGAGTTAATTTGATTTATATCATTTAGAACTTGTAACCAAATATTCTTAAAACATAATATACACATATAATATCTAATATTTAATATTGTTATTTTTTATATTTAAATTATACTTAAAAGACAAGTAAAAAGTCTGATTTTAACTTATTATTAAGTATGTATAAGTCATATGATGTGACATAGTGTGCTATATATCACTTACAACTTTTAATTAAACATCCCTAAACATCATATAAAGATACAGTATAAGATATTTAGTATTAACAATTTTTATATATCTATTTGCTAATGGAAAAAATAGTAAAAAAGTATGATTTTCAATAATTATTAAATAAAAATTTCACATGACGTGAAATAGTTTGCTCTATAACATTTAGAACTTGTAATTAAAAATTCTTACAGCATCATATAGAGGTACAATATATGATATTAATTATTGATAATTTTTAATATTTTATTGCTGCTGGAAAACCAGTAAAAAGTATAATTATTACATATTATTTTATATAAAAGTCACATAGCTTGTCCTATATCACTTACAACTGGTGCTTAAAGATCCTTTAAACATTAGATAGAGATGCAATATCTGATATTAATTACTGATAATTTTTTATGTTTAATTGCTACTAGAAAACCAGTGAAAGGTATGAATTTTCACTTATTATTAATTATATAAGTCACATGAGCTATATTACTTTGCTCTATATCACTTACAACCTATATTTAAATATCTGAAAAATATCTAATAAAGATTCAATATCTGATATTAATTACCTATTATTATTTTATATCTAATTTCTACTGAAAAACAAGTAAAAAGTATGATTTTCACTAATTAATAGGTATAAAAGTCACATGATATGACATAGTTTGCTCTATATCACTTAGAACTAATAAATAAACATTGTTAACACATTTAAGAGATATACATTATCTTATGTTAACTACTAGTAACTTTTTTATATTTAATTGCTTTTATATTTAATTGCTACTGGAAAAACTATTAGAAAGTATAATTTTCACTTATTAGTAAATATAAAATCACATGACCTGAGATAATTTGATTTATATCATTTAGAACTTGTAACCAAATATTATTAAAACATTATATAGAGATACAATATCTCATATTTACTAATGTTATTTTTTTATATTTAAATTATACTTAAAAGACAAGTAAAAAATTATGATTTTAACTTATTATTAAATATATATAAGTCATATGATGTGAAATAGTGTGCTATATATCACTTAGAACTTATAATTAAACATCCTTAAACATCATATAAAGATATGGTATCAGATATTAATTATTAACAATTTTTTTATATCTAATTGCTAATGGAAAAAATAGTAAAAATGTATGATTTTCAATAATTATTAAATAAAAAATTCACATGACGTAAAATAGTTTGATCTATAAAATATAGAACTTGTAATTAAAAATTCTTACAACATCAGATAGAGATACAATATATGATATTAATTATTGATAATTTTTTATATTTTATTGCTGCTTGAAAACCAGTAAAAAGTATAATTATTTTATATAAAAGTCACATGATGTTACATAGCTTGCCCTATATCACTTACAACTGGTACTTAAAGATCCTTTAAACATTAGATAGAGATGCAATATCTGATATTTATTACTAATAATTTTTATATTTAGTTGCTACTAGAAAACGAGTCAAAAGTTTGATTTTCACTAATTATTAGGTATAAAAGTCACATGATGTAACATAGTTTGCTCTATATCACTTAAAACTAATAAATAAACATTGTTAACACATTTAAGAGATATACATTATCTTATGTTAACTACTAGTAATTTTTTATATTTAATTGCTTTTATATTTAATTGCTACTAGAAAAACTAGTAGAAAGTATGATTTTCACTTATTAGTAAATATAAAATCACATGACCTGAGATAATTTGATTTATATCATTTAGAACTTGTAACCAAATATTATTAAAACATTATATAGATATACAATATCTCATATTTACTAATGTTATTTATTTATATTTAAATTATACTTAAAAGACAAGTAAAAAAATTATGATTTTAACTTATTATTAAAAATATATAAGTCATATGATGTGACATAGTGTGATCTATATCACTTAAAACTTATAATTAAACATCCTTAAACATCATATAAAGATACGGTATCAGATATTTATTATTAACAATTTTTTTATATCTAATTGCTAATGTAAAAAATAGTAAAAAAGTATGATTTTCAATAATCATTGACTATTTTTTCCCTTAGCAATAAGATATAAAAAGTATGATTTTCAATCTTTTTATTTAATAATAATTGAAAATAAAACTTTTATACTATTTTTTCCATTAGCAATAAGATTGAAAATCATACTTTTTATATCATACTTTTTAACTATTTTTACTATTTTTTTATATCTTATTGCTAATGGAAAAAATTGAAAAAGCATACTTTTTATATCTTATTGCTAATGGAAAAAATAGTCAATAATTATTGAAAATCATACTTTTTTACTATTTTTTCCATTAGCTATTAGATATAAAAAAATTGTTAATAATAATATCTGATACCGTATCTTTATATGATGTTTAAAGATGTTTAATTATAAGTTGTAAGTGATATATAGCACACTATGTCATATCATATGACTTATATATATTTAATAATAAGTTAAAATCATACTTTTTTTACAAGTCTTTTAAGTATAATTTAAATATAAAAAAATAACGTTTGTAAATATCAGATATTGTATCTCTATATAATGTTTTAAGAATATTTGGTTAAAATTTCTAAATGATATAAATCAAATTATCTCAGGTCATGTGATTTTGTATTTACTAATCAGTAAAAATCATACTTTCTACTAGTTTTTCCAGTAGCAATTAAATATAATTCTACTAGTAACTTTTTTATTCTTTGGCATGGTCTACTTTATGACCATGCAAAGGCTAGTGATTACTTTGCATCATAACCCGTGCTTCCTTTATTCCATAAGTGTACGTGTCAGTGCGCTTATGTGTAAAAATAAGAGAAATCTTATTTGCGTTGGTGTTTGTTTTTCAAAATAAAAAATTGCTTCATAAGAAAATGCTTTTCAAAGACATTTGACCAATCAAACAACGACTACAGCTCTTTAAATAGAAAATGGGTCATTGTTTAAGGGGGAGAAAATGTCAAATATCTTCTTGATAATAAAAATGTGATCAAAAGAAAAAGGTTTTTAAACTATAATGGAATATCATTTCTTTAAGGAAATTCAATTAAGTTTAACTTATGTGTGGCTTATATGTTATGTGTTTTTGCCTCTAGGGAGTAAATGTGCAAATATATGTTTTTAGGTATCCTAGTTAAAATCAGTAGGGACTATTTATGCCAATTGTTAAACTTTTATTGCCTAGTAAAACTTCTAATTGGAAAATGAAATGATAATGAATCTTTAGGGGGTGAATGTGTCAAAAACATAATTTTCTTAATATCACCACCCACCCCCTCTCGTCTCTTACACACACACACGTACACTCTACATTTGCTTTTCCCTCCCATCTTCAAACGCTCAATCGCCATATCCATTCCGTCATTTCAAGTTGATTTCACACCTAAGGTATAGCTACAAACTCTTTCTACACCTCCTAAACAATTCATACCTCGAAGTAATTAGGATTTCATTCAGTTTTGAGCACGAAAACCCTAATTCTTGAAATTAGGGTTTATCAAAATCAAAAATGCATAAATCTACAAATTGGTTAAGGGGTTTTGATTGCTTTGGGATGTACAACGTTCGTTTAATACAGTTTTATGTTTAGTTAACTCATGAATGAGATATGGCCGATTGTATGTTCAAAAATTTAGGATTTTGCAATATATTGTAAAACGTTTGTGGGTTCTGTGCTTAGATGCTTGTATTCTTATTCTTGAATGTGTTTGATCCATTAAATCTTACACTTGTTTATAGTTTTGCGAATGTATGTGCTAAAGTTCTTGTTGGTTCGGTGGATTCAGGTTGTTATCATGACCCTAAATGATTGTTCTTATAATAAGGAGGCTAAATTAACATGTCTGAATGATTAAAAAACATCATGCTTGTGAAAATTTCATACGAACCAAACAACTAGTGTTGGTTAAGGAACCAAACAACTAGTGTTGGTTATGGATCCGAACAACTTAGTTTGTGAAAGGACCAAACAACCTAATTGTCCTAAGGAACCGAACAACCTAATTGACTTAGGGAACCAAATAACCTAATTATCTTAAGGAATCGAACAACCTAATTGTCTTTAGGAACCGAACAACTTGTTCTTGTTGGGAATTATATTTTGAGTTGATTAGACAAAACAATGAATGAAATGGAAACAAAAGGGACTTAAATGACAATTAAAGAATTCTACAAGCTAGTGGAGTACATGAAGATTCTTGAAGATAATTTTATTTGTTTGAAAGATTTACTTTTATTCTTTATACTTATCCATTGTAAACCTAATATCTCTAGTATATAAAGAGATATAGGTCATATAGTTTTCTGTGTGTCAAGATGTAAACACCAGAAAAGTATGTGTGTGTCTAGGCGTCAAGTCCTCTAAATGAATGCATAGGGTTTGTTTTTTTAGCCTTAAGAATCTTTGATTCCTGTTATTAGTTAGAGTAACCATTCTAGAATTGATCATCTAGAATTAGGGCTATGAAGAACGTTTGGTTATTAATGAAGAACACCTTGTTGAATATCTTTGTTCTTATTCCGCTTTGTTTTTATAACTTATGAAAAGGGGTAGGGGGGGGGGGGGGGGGGGGGGGGGGGGGGGGGGTTGGTAGGGGGGGGGGGGGGGGGGGGGTTATATATATTGATAATTATCCTAAGATAATGTCTGAAACAACTTGAGCTTAAACGATCTAACAATTTTTAGGTTTTCATAATTGGTATCAGAGCCTCGTGGCTCTCAATCTAGGATGTTACAAGGTTGTTTTGAATTCGTGTTCATGATGGAAAGAAGGTTCGTGCTCCTGTTATAAGTTATGATCAAATCTGTAAATTAGGTTTTTGCGACACTTTAAAGTGGTGTTTTTATACATAAAAAAAACCTTATTCATTATATGAACAAGGTTTATATTGTTGTTCAAGGGAATCAATTGTATCATAATGTAAACGAACACGTCAACACATATTCTTAAGCTTGCAACATGAAAAGAAGAAGCATGATCTGATGATACAAATAGAAAACAAACATCTAGGGTTTCTAAAAACCCTAAATCGATGTCCAGGACCTTTGACGATTATGGTATGAAAGTAGCAGGCAGCCTGATAATCATGGTATGTGAATCTCCCTTGTACTGCTATTAGGTTTTCTGGTGATATATGCATTCATTCTGTGAAGATATATGGAATAAAGATGGGTATTCGTTGATGATGATTCTGGTTGATTATTTATACCTGATGTTGTGGTGATGATTACTGATGTTCATGAACACACCCTATGTAATTTCTATAGAAGGTAATTATTGAATTGTTTAGGGTTTTTGTTTACAAACCCTAACATAATAAAACAGAAAAAGAAGAAGCAAGTCGTTTATTTTCTGTTTGGCCATTTGTGATGGGATGTGGTTTTGGTGTTTAAATGTTAACAGCAGGTATTGAACGCAACAAATTATAATGGTTGTGATTAAGGAATGAGATATGTTGTCAAATAAAGGCTGCGTGAATCATGGGGAAGTTATGGAAGCAGTTAAATGATACGACACAAGTAGGGGAATGAAATCTTTTTGATATAAAATTCCTAAAGTTTACTTTATATGTATAGCTTTGGACATGGTTTTGATGCTGCCAAATGATTTTGATTAATAATTGTTAGAAATAAAGAAATGTTCTACTTGTAAGCACTATTATAAAGTGCAGGGACTAAATATGTTAAGTAAGGAAAGTTTAGTCAACTAGCTAACCAAGGGCTATAAATAGTAATTTATGCAATGGTAGGGTTGATTAACAACTTCATTTAATCAAAAGGCAAGTTAGGTATTTTCTCTCTCTAAACACACACACTAATTACACCTTCACTTTCACACACTAGTCATCAATCAAGATCTATTGGTTAATATGTGGTATCAAGAGCCAGTGATTGTGGATTAGTGCTTATTTTAGTGTTTGATTGTGTTAGAGATTGAGGATTTGCTTATTTTTTTGCTTATTGAGCTTAATTCGTGCTTATCAGGTTTATCAGTTTGCTTATTTTGTGTGCTAAAAAGTCAAATCTGCTTATTTTGTGTTTATTTTCGTGCTTATCTGCAAACTGTTATTTTTTTAGATATTTTTTGTTGTAACTGTTTTTTTTCTCCAAAAGTTGTTGTAATTTTTTTTTCCGAAAGTTGTTGTAATTTTTTTTCTTTTTCCAAAAGTTGGTTGTTGTAACACATCTGTAACAAAATTGTAACTGATTTGACCGACTTTTT
>BQNB010125352.1:3748-19782 GCA_026074375.1 Tanacetum coccineum | reverse complement strand
CGTTTGTTCATAAGATCTCAATATAATGTGCGCAAACTAGAGAATAACAAACTTCAACATAACGTGAAAACCAAAACTATAAAATCCTTAAATTTGGCTATCACATAAAGCCATGCCGGCTAGGGGGTGTAAACGAGCCGAGTCGAACCGAGTACTGCCAAGCTCGAGCTCGACTCGAATACTAAAACTCGAGCTCGAAACTCGACTCGAGCTCGGCCGAGCTTTATATTTCGAGCTCGAGCTCGACTCGTCGTATAAAACTCGAGCTCGAAACTCGACTTGAGCTTGATTATTTTCACATATCATACTCGAACTCGATAAATACTCGGCATACCAAGCTCGACTCGACTCGATTTATGTATATAAAAGGGTAAAATGTAATTTATTTGAAGCTCGACAAGGCTCGCGAGCTTCATGAGCCGAGTATTTTAGAGCTCGAACTCGACTCGAAAATATACTTGAGTAGCTCCAACTCGAGCTCGACTCATTTAGATCGAGTCGATTTCGAGTAGTTTACGAGTCGATCTCGAGTAATTCGCGAGTTGTCTTGTCTCGTTTACACCCCTAATACCGGCAACATGCTCTAAAAAGAGCTTGTGTGGTAAACTTTTAGTAATCGGATCTGCTAACATGTAATGAGTGCTAATATACTCTATGACAATGCTATTGTCTTCAACCTTCTCTCGAACATATAGATACTTAGTCTCGAGATATAAACTAGCTCCAGTGGAACTAGTACTGTTTGAAAATATAACAGCTGAACTATTATCACAATATAGTATAAGGGGTCTTGAAATAGAGTCAACAACCTTTAGTCCGAAAATTAGATTTCTCAATAATATGGCGTGACTAGCTGCGTGATAGCATGCAACATATTCAGCCATCATAGTGGAAGTTGTAGTGAGTTCTTGCTTACGACTCCATGATATATGACCTCCTGAAAGCATAAAGATGTACCTGATGTGGATCTTGAAGAGTCCTTACACTTAGCAAAATCAGAATCCGAGTAACCTATGAATTCTAGGATATTCGTTTTTCGGTAAGTCAACATTGAGTTTTTAATCCCTTGAAGATATCATAAAACCTTTTTAGTTGCTTTCCAATGTTTCTTTATCGGATTGGGCTGATAACGTCCAAGCATACCCGCAATGTATGTAATATCAGGGCGTGTACATACTTGAGCATACGTAAGGCTACGCATAAGGTTTAAGTCTCATCTCTTCTTGTTCCAACTTATTCTTAGGACACTGGTATGCACCAAATTTGTCACCCTTAACAACGGGGGCAATAGTTGGAGAGCCCTTTGGAACAAGCCTAATATCCCACAAGACCTATCTCGGTATATATTTCAATGCCAATTACATAAGAGGCTTCCCCGAGATCTTTCATTTCAAAATTTTCTAGAAAGAAACCTTTTAGTCAAATAAATGAATAATCAACCAACATGAAGATTTTCTAGCATGGTAAGTAAAAGGACACAACTTGGTACCTCATTTATATTTTGAAGCGCATCGAGAATATGCTGCAACTCATTGACAACAATCTCTATCTTCATCCGTTGTGAGGGGGAATCCACAGAGCATGATATTCCAATCTTCACAATTGCAATCAAACACTCCTCCATTTTCAGTGCATTTGCTTCTGTACTTTGCAAGACAATTGCATCACCATCAATAACATCGATCACATGATCTGGAAATGCAACAGAAGCGAATTTATGAAGGCTAAGGCCTTCCTTAAAGATGTCGTCTGTCGGATTCTTTCCTGTCATCACCTCTAATAATAATATTCCATAACTGTATACATCCCCACTACTTGTCATCTCACTGCCGAGACCATACTCTACAAATTTTAATAAACAGTTACTTTACAAAAAATGTAAAACAGTAAGTAAATATAAGCATCTTGGAGTACACTAATTATATATTACCTGGAGGTGCATAACCAATTGTTCCTTTTATGCCGGTTGAGCTGTTTTGGTTTGCATCAGCTCCAAGAAATCGAGCTAATCCAAAGTCTCCAACATGTGCCACCATCTCATCATCAAGTAAAATGTTGCTAGGCTTCAAGTCCCCGTGAATGATAGTTGTTTGGCAGCGATTGTGAAGATAATCAAGTGCGCACGCAACATCCATGAGAATATTTATTCTTTGGAGAAGGTTAAGTCTCGATGTAATTGCATTTGAATGCAACCAATCATGTAAACTTCCTTTGGGCATGAACTCGTACACTACAGCTTTAAAATCATTACCTTGAAAGTCAACACTTGAACATGAAGTTATTATCTTCAACAAATTCCGATGTCGAATGTTGCGCCATGCTTCACATTCTCTTATAAAACTTCTGTGAGCTCCTCTGTTTTGAAGATGTAGAACTTTGACCGCAACATAGCTATCACCATCACTATCAAGGATTCCTCTATAAACAGAGCTAAACCCACCCTTTCCAATCAAATTAGCTTCAGAAAATCCATCAGTAGCCTTGAGAAGTTGATTGTAGGAAAGTTTCAAAAACTGTTCTCTCCTTGATGATTGAGACGGGTGGCCATTGCTTTTCTTCTTACAAATGACATACACACTGCCTAAAATTGTGAAAAGTGTGGATGCAATTAAAATGACAATTAAGAATGTAGGAAATCTTTTTTTATGTTTCTTTGTCCCCTTGCATTTGGGCAACCCAAGTTCAACCACACCTCCACAAAGCCTATTATTCCCTGAAATTGAGAAGGCACTTGCATTGGTGAACACTCCTTTGACTGATACTTCACCCTCAAAATCATTAAAGGATAGGTTCACAAATTCTAATGAAAACTGTTCCAAGAATAGAGGAATTTGGCCGGATAACTTATTATGTGAAAGATCGAGTTTCGCCAATCCTTTCAAGGAACTTAATGATGGTGGTATTACGCCTGTGAGTAAGTTTCCTTGAAGGGATAAAGATGAAAGGCTAGTGCAACCACCAAGGGTACTAGGAATCTCACCTGATAAGTTATTATTTGAGAAATCAAGATTAGTCAACATCTTGAGGACTCCAACCTCGGTAGGAAGCGAACCAGACAGTTGGTTTTGAGAAAGATTTAATGTTATGGTTAGAGATGGAAGTAGAAGAAGTTGTTTTGGTATATTGCCACGTAGTTTATTGTCATAAAGGGATAACGCCAATAGGTTATGACAATCCCCCACGCTTGATGGAATATGTCTTTCTAATCTGTTGGAATATAACCAAAGGGTGTTCAACGATGATAAGTTTCCGATGGAATATGGGATAGGCCCTGAAAACTGATTGTGATATAAACTCAAAATTTGTAGATTTTGAAGCTTTCCAATAGCCACAGGGATTTTACCTTTGAATTGGTTAAGTCCTAAATCTAAAGTTGTCAAGCCAACTAGACTACCTATACTTGAAGGAACGTTTCCATGTAAATGATTTCCTTCTAAATCTAGATACTCGAGTTGATTGGAAAGATTTCCGATTGAACTAGGGAGCGATCCTTGAAAATTGCAATTATAAAGATTCAAAACCCTTAATCTGCTGCAGTTTTTCAAGGAATTAATAAAATTCATGTCATCAGCTTGTCCGACTCCATGGAGGTTGTTATTGTGAAAGGAAATATTAGAAATATCACTTAGTTTTGAAAAATCGATTGTCAACTTTCCTCTAAAATTGTTATCACCTATTTCAAGAAGCCCTAATTTAGAACAATTAGATATAGATGGTGGAATAACTCCATTCAGCTGGTTACTATATAATTGAAGGTACTCAAGATTTGGGAGCATTGCACCAATTTCGAGAGGAAGACTGCCAGTAAGCTGATTATCAGGTAACGAAAAAACAGTAAGGAGGGAGAGGTTATAAATAGAATGAGGGATTGTGCCACTTAAGCTGCAATCACCAGAGCCAAACTGACTTAAACTTTTCCAACGACCTAAGGTGTCTGGAATGCTCCCACCAAACGGATTTTCCTTAGCAGAGAAGGTTACCATAGATGTAATATTTGCCAAGAAAGGTGGGATTCCACCTGTTAACTTGTTAGTATCAACTGCCAAATAAGTAAGTTTGGAGAGGAAACTGATCTCTTTGGGTATGCTTCCAACTAGCTCATTATAACCAAGTCGAAGCACTCGAAGCTCAGAACAACCAGACAGATTAGTTGGAATGAATCCTTTGAATTTGTTTCGAGTTAGAAGAATTAAACGTATCCTGGATAGACGACCAAATTCTTGAGGGATGGTTCCTTGAAAGCTGTTGTTAAAGAGAGAAAACTCATGGAGGAAGCTGAGGTTCCCTATATGAGGAGACAACGAGCCTTCTAAACCTAGTGACTCCAGAAATAAAGCTGTCACTCTTTTGTGCCGCTTTCCACACGTAACACCACTCCAGTCACAAAAATGAAAGGAATCATTCCATGAGCTAAGAGCTCCATTACGATCGATGACAATTGACTTGAACGACAATAAAGCCTCGTGATCTGAAACATTTCCACCATAGGAAGAAGAGATGGTGGCGATAATCACAAATATAACAACAACATTACAAGAGAAAGCAATGCGTGGGGAGGATGATAAGCAAATTATTGGTTGGTTGAATTTCATTATTGAAAATAAGCTTAAACTCATATGAAGAAGTGTTAGCTTGTTATCTTCATATTTTGTGTGAAAATAACGAACCAAATGCCATTTATATATAAACCTTTACGTATTGAGTTGTTGACAACATACAAATTTATGATTCCCACTTGCCAAGTCATTGTATAGATTGAAGATTACGAAATGGAAAATTATTTGTGATTTATGTTCAGCCATTCATGGTTTTGAAAGCCGTAAAGTGGACTGTATTTGTAATTTTTCTATTGAAATAAGCTTAACTCATACGTAAAAGAAGTGTTAGCTTGTTTTCTTCATATTTTGTGTGAAAATAACGAACAAAATGCCATTTATATATAAACCTTTACGTATTGAGTTGTTGACCAACATACAATTTATTGATTCCACTTGCCAAGTCATTTATAGATTGAAGATTACAAATGAAATTATTTTGTGATTTATGTCTCAGCATTCATGGTTTGAAGCCCGTAAAGTGGACTGTAATTTGTAATTTTTCTATTGAAAATAAGCTTAAACTCATACGAAGAAGTGTTAGCTTGTTTTCTTCATATTTTGTGTGAAAATAACGAACAAAATGCCATTTATATATAAACCTTTACGTATTGAGTTGTTGACCAACATACAATTTATTGATTCCACTTGCCAAGTCATTTATAGATTGAAGATTACAAATGAAATTATTTTGTGATTTATGTCTCAGCATTCATGGTTTGAAGCCCGTAAAGTGGACTGTAATTTGTAATTTTTCTATTGAAAATAAGCTTAAACTCATACGAAGAAGTGTTAGCTTGTTATCTTCATATTTTGTGTGAAAATAACGAACAAAATGCCATTTATATATAAACCTTTACGTATTGAGTTGTTGACCAACATACAATTTATTGATTCCACTTGCCAATTCATTTATAGATTGAAGATTTGAGGAACCAAATAGCTTGAATAACTAGAAAAATTACAAATTACAGTCCACTTTACGAGCTTCAAACCATGAATGCTGAGACATAAATCACAAAATAATTTCATTTGTATTGAAAAAACAAAAACAAAAAGTTAAATTATTAATACACCAGAGCTAACTTGCTAAGTACACGCGCAGAATTCTGGCTTTAGTTGAATCTTTCTTTTTCCAACTCAGTGGACTTTTTGTTTGTAGCATTCAATGACAAACTAATTATAAAGTTGACCTGAAAATGCCAAGTTGATAAGGTTTTAGCCATTATTTGGTTTGAAGATATTATGTATGAGTTGTCATATAAGTTATTGAAAGGGTTTTGCTGGGCAGAGGTTAAAGTGTATTTAATACATACAAACTTTCCTAATTAATCATAAAATGCATTAAATACTTATTCAAATATAGTAATTTATAAGTTTATTTAATGTGTAATCAATGCATTTTTTTGTTAATTAGGAAAGTTTGTGTGTACTAAATACACTTTAACCTCTGCCCGGTGGGCAGAGTTTAGCAAAACCCTTATTGAAATACTTCAATGCATGAATAATTTAGTTATCCAACTAACCGTCTTTACTACAACTGACAAAATCAATACCACGTTATTTTCAAATCTCTTAATCGGGTCTCCACTTTATAAGTTCGAAGCAAAATGTATTTTCCATAAACAACTAGAGTTATTTGAGAATTTAATCTCTATGGGTTACGACCAACGTATTGTTTTTTACTTTTTCGACATGTTATAAATTTGATGATTAATTAGTGACACCTTAATCATTACGAGTTGATTTGCGAACTTCCTGCAATAAGTTAACAGTACACCTGACACATGCATAGGATTATCCAATAGATTTCGCCCAAGCCTGTGTGTGGGCTTAGGTCCGTTAGGGTCTATCGTTAGGATTTTATGTTATGTACTACGTAGTATATAAATATTTGATGATTAATAAAGTTTAGCTTATGTCTTTTGTCTTTCAACTTTGGAAGGAACACATCAATTTTATCATAAAATGTCATTTCATTTTCAAAAATAATAGGCAGGTACGCCAACTTGACCCGACCTATTTGACCTTTTTTGATAAACCCGTTTTGACCTCGACATATCGTGACGCATTAGCCGTTTTGACCTCGACATGTTTTCCTATATGGTAGTAAACTGCAGTTGAGCTCGTTTGTAGTTTTTTACACCTATACCACCTGATTTTGCTGTTGATTACCTGATGTTTCTGTGCCTTGTTTGAAGTAGTTATTCCAATTACAGTAATTTAACAGAGAGCTCAGAGGGAAAACTTTTGTTAAACCCTTTTTTTGTCATTAATCAAGTGTAGCTTTTTCATTTTCGCATCCATGGCACAAAAGAAATAATGAAGCCAATACATTTCCAAATTATCAAGCCATTGCCTGATTTTAAGCCAGGCTTTTTAATGAAGCAAATGAAACATACAACACCCATGTACGTTTACCACCAAAACTTTCTGATATGAGCCCGAAACCGAAAACCCACCAGTATAAAGATTGAAGTTGTATGAGACCAAGTCTCTAAGCCTTGTCATTTAGTTATCTTATTTCACATGTTGGAAATATAAGTTCATAAACGTGTGCACAAACTCTATTAGTTATGTAATATGTAGTATTTGTAATATTTGCAGCCATATACATGTACCAAATAAGGCTGCATATGTCGAACTGGTCTGGGCCATAGGCCAGCAGACCCTAAACTATGGTTAGATTAGTTATATGACAGTTATACTTAGTTAGATATAGTTACAAGACAGTTATTAATAAAGGGACATGTCTGTTCGTTCTATTGAACCATCACAACCCTTTGTATCATACCTGTTCATATAGTATATATAGGATCATGTAATGACAGTTAAATACATCGTTTTTCATCAGATATTATTAGCTATTTTCCCTCCTTATTTCTGTCTGTTTTTGCATATCTCTGCATACACTCACTTTCTCACACAATCACACAAAATGGTGAACACAAATACTTATCTGGAAGATAAATGGACAAGACTGCACAAAAGAGGTATTGTCCATTCTAATAGTTGGCATCAGAGCAAACCTGGGAAACCTTTGAGAAAAAGGATGCAAAATGTTTTCATTCAAAGACAAATGAGAAGAGAAAAGGAGTCAAGACTTGGAAATTGCATAAAGAAAATCTCAAAAGAATGCAAAGAAATGCTCAGAAAGAAGATAGAGGAAATTGAAGTTTACAACCATGCACTTCCACAGCCCCATAATGACTCTAAAAAGCACAGGAGATACAAGTGCTATGAATGCAGAATAAGGGGACATATTGCCAACAATTGTCCAAACAAAGGGAAGATTTCTGAATCTACAAACTCAAAAAAGATCTCTGAGAGAGTGCACACTCAGAAAGTATACATCTACCAACTGATTTCATGATTGATGGCATTGATGAAGGAACGTGGGACAAAATCTGGTACATAAGCAAACACCTTGAAAGGCATGTTTGTTCAAATAGAAATCTATTTGGAAAACTAAAGGAGAAATTCAGTGTGGAGAAGTTGCAAGATATACACAAACTATTGTTCATACATGGAGTAGGAGAAATCAACATCAAAATTGGGAAAGAGATTTTCTGCATAAACCCTAAATATACTATCAGCAAATCAATTAGAAGCCCAAGGAATGGATCTAACTTTCAAGAACAACAAGTGCAGACCTGTGTACATGTTTAAAGATCCAACAGACTGTAGTTTTGATGAAAATAAAATGAACATGAGACAGAACCAGTACATGGAGGATTACTTCAAGTTATTTGAAGAGAGTACTCACTATGATGAAGGAAAGACAGAAAAGAGGGATGTCTTGACACAGAAGTGTCACAGAAGTGGAGAAATTGGACACCATACTTATGCATGTCCAACCATACCAACATCAGTTTGAAACACGCCAAGGAATGGGGACTATGTCTATGTTAAAGGTGTTTTCTATCCAACTAATGTTAGTACATTTAATGAATATGTTGCATTTCTTGACCTTTTAAAAAATGATCATGTAATCTATCAAGAATGGGACATATTTAGGGACAAGTTTATTGAGGTTTTCAAATGGTTCTATAATAAATACTTAAAAAGAGAGATGCCTGGTCCCATACCCCCAATAATTAATGGCACTGAGATTCATCTAATGGATCTCTACAAACTGATTGAAGGCCTTGGAGGATACCTAAGTGTTTATTTTGAACAGAAGTTTGGTACAATAGGAGAGATTCTAGGTTTGTCAAAACAGGATGAAGAAGATGTGAATAACTGCTACATCAAGTACTTGGATATCTTTACAAGTTACTACAAAACAGCAAGGGTGCCTAATCAAGATCAAAGATCAAATCTTGATATACCTGCAAGGACTTTGGAAGTAGGCAAAGGGTATACTTGCCCTACAACTCATCAATGGGATTTTGGTGAAAGCAGTGCACCAATTTTGGAAGTAACCATCAAGAATGGAAAGGAAAAGATGGAACATTTTGGAATAAAACTTGAAGAAGAAAAAGAGTATCATGGCAGAAAACACTCTCATCCAATGCAACCAAACAAAGGATCAATTCTGTACAATGACACCAAGATCAAGGAAGAAGAGACAAGTAGCACATCAAGTAAAGACTTTGTCATTGTTTGAAGAACATCAAGAAGATTGAAGCTGCTTGAGGCTTATGAACTTAGAGGGGAGAATGTTGGAAATATAAGTTCATAAACGTCTGCACAAACTCTATTAGTTATGTAATATGTAGTATTTGTAATATTTGCAGCCATATACATGTACCAAATAAGGCTGCATATGTCAAACTGGTCTGGGCCATAGGCCAGCAGACCCTAAACTATGGTTAGATTAGTTATATGACAGTTATACTCAGTTAGATATAGTTACAAGACAGGTTATTGATAAAGGGACATGTCTGTTGGTTCTATTGAACCATCACAACCCTTTGTATCATACCTGTTCATATAGTACATATAGGATCATGTAATGACAGTTAAATACATCGTTTTTCATAAGATATTATTAGCTATTTTCCCTCCTTATTTCTGTCTGTTTTTGCATATCTCACCTACCGATTTATCAGTCTTTACGTGGGTTTGATTCATAGTTTCAGATGTTTTTTTTTATTGTTTAGGACTAAGGAGGTGTCTGTTTCGGCTTATATGTGAGCTTATTTGATATCGACTTATATAACATAAGCCTCTATTTTACGGCTTAATTGGGACTTGGGGGCTTATATAAGTTTATTACGATATGATAAACTTAAACAAGCATATAAGTATCAATATAAGCCAGAAAATTGAGCCTTATGTTAGATAAGCTGAAATCAAATAAACTTATAAGCCCACATATAGGGTATGTTTGGCGAGAGGATTATTGAGGCTTATCGGGGCTTGGGCTTTTAACGTAAGTCGGCTTATAAAATAAGTCTCGTTTGTCACGCGGGCTTATAAGTCACAAGTCTCTATAAGCACCAGGGGCTAAAAACTTTAGACCGGGGCTTTTGAACCGTAAATTATTTATTTACTCACAAAAATATCTAACATATACTAAAAACTCATTTAATTATGTCTTTTTTAGTAATTTTGCAATAATAAGCCCTAGTCTTAACCCATTTGCCAAACAAGTTTACAATAATACAAATTTCAATTTCGACTTATATAAGTTCTAGCCTCAGCTCCAGCCAGCCTAAGCCCCAACTTATTTCGCCAAACATACCCGCAAGCCCTAATAATATGTTATGATGAATCAAGAACCTAATCCAATGATGAGTTTTACATGGATTTGATTCATATAATTTTGATGTTTGTGATTGTGTGTAGATCATCTAAGTCAAATATATCTGTTATTGTTAAGTGTTCCACTATTACTAGTACTATTTTGTTGACAAATATTAGCAACATAAAAGTATTTGCACAACTATGTAAGTGTGCGCTTAGTAGATATGTGATATATCTATTCAAACTGTTTTTGTGCTTAACAAGCGGGATAGCCCGCGCGTTGCGGCGGGCCTTCATTTTTTGGCGATAATTGGGATTCGTAGATAAACTAAATGTATTTGTCAAAATTCAAGCGTAAGCATCAAAACATATTGTTCAAACTCTTTATCAATATATACACACAACACGGTATGCGTAGTTCCTAAACAACATCAACGAATATGACAGCGACAAACGTGAACAATGACCAAACACCAACAAAACAAAAAAGGAAATAGTCACACAAACAAATACTTATACTGTATTCTTTTACCTGGACATTTGGGATTATGCCTTCTTTTCCTTTTTTGTTTCAGGGGAAGAGTTGATTTTGGTTCGTTGCTTGCCTTTTCTTCGTTTGATACAGTTTTGACAGCTTCCAACTCTGGTTTCACAGGATCGACTCCTTCTGTCACTTCCTTTGAAATTTCTTTAACTAATTCACATTCTTTCTTGGTTTCTTTTGTTCCATTCTCTATGGCTGCTTCAGTCTCCTTTGTCACATCTGCTGTTGCAACATCTTTTTTTTACTTCAGGTGTTATAGGTTCCTCAATCTTTATGGGTTCGAGTTCTTTATCAATTTTTTCAACACTTGGTTTTTCTTCAACAGTTTCCTTAGAGCACTCTTCAGTTAGCATTATGTCAAATCATAAATGAAGGCCTCAAAATTCCGTGCGTGACTTTGGTTGAAAAGGAAAAAACCCTTCTATTCATTCAAAAAACTATAGTGCTCACCAATTTTAAAACTTTTATCCATTAGTTAACATAGTATTAAAACGTCATAATTTTTTTGTATAAAAAAAACATATGCTATAAAGAATGTTTGGATGTGTGCCTACGACTCTACGTTAAATATTACAACTTACTGCAGTGGTTATACTTTTTTTTATCATATTTATCAACGAAAAAAACTCCGAATGACCTGTTTTCACCTAACCCCCTTTTGACATGTTACCCAACCGGCGCAACCCACTCAGTTCACCACCTGAACGTATCTTTAAAGCATATAAACAACTTAATAGGTCTATATAACTTCATATCATACTACAACTTAAAACCTTTCTATCGTTAATTCAAAACCACTTAAAAACACGCATTATAACTCCCTCTTATGGGGCGTTTGGATTAGGTTATTTCTCCAGCATATTGTCTTATCTAAAATACTGAAATAGCTCATATGGCCCATCTTTTCTACTTACACCTTTTTCAGCACTAATATCTTATTTAAGTTCAGTTTAGGCTATGATCATACAGTGAAGCCCAAGCTTAGCTCCCTGTTTGCTTTTAAATTCAGAATAGAAGGCGAGGGGCTATAAAGAAGTACGTGATTGAGATTTAAAAAGAAGAGAATAAGCTGCAAGAAAATACCGTATGATGGTCAAGTTGTCTCTGATCTTTCTCTTCTATCCGGTTCAGCAAGCAAAAACACCATAACATGCTCTAGCTCGCATCCTAATGAACAAAAAAAAGCTCAGTACTTCATCTGAAATTATATGCCATCTTCCAAACACTCCTATAAAAAAAACTAACTATTGGTCATTGTTATGTACTGTTGCCTATATCCGTAACATTTCATGGGCTGAAAGCATAGTAAGTACAATGTAGTATGCAATATGGGCTGGTTAGTATATCTTTTTTGTTTCTACTGATCTACTTAGTCACATTTATCAATAAAACTTCATCATATCTATCTAGAGTGTAGCATGATCAAAACATATGTCCATAAGAAAAAGAAAGGAAGTATTTAGCATGGGACATACATGTTAACCCGGAACTCGTCATCATTTTTTTCGGTAAATATTATTTGCATATTCACCACCGGGATTTACTTTATACCTGACCTTACATGGGAGCTCCTATCATATCGTAGTGAAACAAATAGCAGGAAGCTTTCGTCAATACTATTCGGCAAATGTTGACCCTCATGGTGCGTATATCTTTCCAACAAAGCAAATTTATAACCATCATTGGTATACTCTGCCAAGGCACCAAAACATGTTCAGAAAATAAACGTACTACAAAACGATGAAAATATAATAATAGATATAGGATAATATTTTCAACATAAAAATGCTTATCATTGAATGTAAAACAAAACACCAAACATGCGGTTTCAAGTGCTAGAACTAAATCTGTCACAATCTTCAGTTTCGTGAACTCAGCCGGTTTATAGTTCTCCTCATGAGCTTTTCGGAAGACCCTCAAAAAGTATAAAAAGGTGTGACTATCTGCAAAGGTAAAAAACACTTTCATCAGATGTGATAGTCTATGTCGGTCCGTCAAGGACAAAATAAGTTGCAAGTATTAATTAAAAGCATTAACATGCCGAAACACTTTTCCCTAAATTTGAACTTCATTTTACATGATTCTTTAGACTGCACATGTTCGAAACATATACTCCTATTCAAAAATCATAGCATAAAGTATTTATACTTTTTCGCTTTGATCACCTGTCATATTAATCTGTTCCAATAATCCCTTTCTATTAAGCGCATCAGTACCTGACACCCCTATGCGTTCACAAATGTAACTCCAACTTTATGAAAAAAAATGTCTTCGAATCACTAAATTTGTGTCCAGCATATAAATTTCAATCGGCAAGGCTTACCCATAACAAAGATAAACGAACTCCAGAGAAATATGCAAACTGAAATTAGCAAAAACCCCAAATAATGATAAAACCTTAATTTAAATAATCAACATTTATATATTCTATACCTTTTTTGTGTTTATGGATTTTGCTTAGGAGATGTTCTGATTCCACATCTTCTTCCTCATTGTGGTGGCCTGATCATCCTCAAGTATAAGTTGTTGTTGAATGTTGTTCTTGAATGTTCTGCTTGGTGACCTGATCATCCTCGAGTGTTGTTGAATGTTGTTGTTCTTGAATGTTCTGCTAACTCGGGATATAAACAAAAAAAAAAAACAAATAACACTGGCCCAAACCGGAGCCCCAGAGCACCTGAGCCCATAGCACTGTTAGCACTCACTGTAGAAAATACAGTGTAAAACTACTGAGACTGCGTTTTATATGCTCCATAAGAATTATTATAATTCATAATAATCCCAATCATAAATCACTTTTTTAAATGAATCATAATCACTTTTAAATAAAAGAAACGATCATGTACAAAAACATAACAATTAAGTACGTAATATCAAATGGTTTATAGCCTAGCATCGTCCGTTCATGATACGTTTTCAACAAAATGTTTATAAGTTCAATATCATATGTGGCTTGATGTTGATGTAAAAGTTCGCTGAGCATGTATTAGGAAGGAAATCGTCCCTCAGGTGTGCTTCGTGGTCCTCAGTAAACATGAACAAAGAATAACGCACGTTAGTCTCGCCTCATGTGTTATCCCATGACCAAGCTCCGACGTAAGAGTAAGGATATGATATGATAAATGCCGATATGCAGTGTAAATGTTTGTGTGAATTAGTTGGTTTGCATTTAATGATCTTGTGGTATTTATAATACCCGAAACACTACACATGACATACATAAGGATGAGTGAGCCGAGCTATGCCTAGGCTAGATACCTAGGCCACTGTTCATACCTGGAGAACATCGTCCCTAAGTATTTGGGATGGCGGCGCATGCTTGGATCTTACTATAGTTCGATGGTTAATAATGGTTTCCTGGATAATGTAGTGTCTTGGTCTTTCACGTCGTTAGGCACACGTCTAACGTCGTACTTAGTTGACTGTCTCATCCGGTATCTGCCTAGCGGACATATACACAAACATGTCCCCCCTCGTTATTGTGTTATCAGTCAAAACTAATGATACAATACTTTAAAAAAACTGTTTTTTTTACGGGTAACTGTTTGTCGGGGCAAAATTAATGAACTAGCGGACAAAAATCATAATCACTAAGGGTTAAAAAATAGGGTGAGTCATATCTAGGTACTCGTGATGCTGACACGTGTCCTTTGATTTTCATCGTGTGGTTGTAGTGTGTCGACGTTACATACTGACATGACGTGACATTTCGTCCCCCCTCCCTTTTCATCTATAAATAAGGGAACCACCCCTCATTTTTACTTACATCCTCTTTTTACTGCTCTTTCTCCGAATAGGTTGTGCGCTTCCTTCCTCTCCTTCAGGCGTGTGTCCCTCTTTCTGGTCTTTGCCTATTTCTTATTTATTGCTTTCCTTTCGGATCCTTCGGCATGTCGTTGGAGATTTCTGATGCGGTCGATCTTCCGGACTTAGAACCTTTCGCTGATGTCGTGGATCCTTCTATGATGCCTAAATTTGATATGCACCTTTTTACATCCACACTGGGTGAAACACATGTCGAATGGATTACTAAAGCTTATGATATACCACTGGATTTACTTCCTCGCGTCGCACTCGAAGGAATGACCATGGATGAATTGCCTGATGATGTCATATGTTTGTATTTACATCATTTTAAACAAGGTGGGTTGTGGGTGCCTTTTTTTACCTCTTTCCTTGGAGTGATAAAGTACTTTCGCGTGCCTTTCGCGTGCATGTTTCTCAGCTTGTTCCAATAGGAATAAATCGGACCACTCTATTTAAGATTTATTGTCGAGCTTTGGACATTACTCCCACTGTTGTTTTATTTTCGTGTATTTTATAAGTTGTGCAAGCAAGGCAATTGGTTCTCGTTATAAAGTTGCACTGGAAGAAATTGTAAATCATGTTTCAAAGCTGCTCCGACTAGTCTGAAAAAATGGAAATACAAGTTCTTTTTTATTGACCGAAGGGCCATTCCAATTGCTATGATGTGGAGGCATAATGATTCGAGTGTGGTGGATCTTCCACCCGGCTATGGGGAGTTTGAAGAAGGAGATGTGGAGAAGTTACGTAAGGTTGTCGTAAAACTTCATAAACCCTACCCAAGTCTTTTGTATGTTGTTGGCCTTGCCACCGTTTGGAAACATGCCGGCTATAATTATCTTTTAAATGATCCGGAAGGGAAGGGTATGTTGGAAGCATAAGTTCATAAACCTCTGCATATATTTATTTACTTATGTAATATGTAGTTATTAAGATTAGCAGGCACTTGTATTATTTTATAAAGCCCTGCAGGAATTGTAGTATGGGTCAAAAGCCCATAACTGACCCATTAGTTAGGTTAGAGAGTTAGGGATACGGTTGATAAGGAAAAGGCATGTCGATTGGTTTTATAAACCATCACACCCCTTCACTCACACCGATTCAATCATTATATATAGATTTTTTTTATTTTTTTTTTGAACGGCGCAATCATTATATATAGATTAGGAATCCTGTAATCAAACTCAACCCTTTTCAGATAATATATCGATTTACATTAAGGGTTCTACCCATCTTCCTGTTCTTTTTTATTCTTGTATGATGATGATTAATCATGAAGTAGGTTGATCATTATTCGATCCTGGAAACCCTCCAACAGAACCTGTGAAAACCGAACACTATTTCATTGTTTTACTTGATACGTTACATTTTTCCTTGTCGTCTTTTGCTTTGAGGTCCTT
>BQNB010125351.1:0-19782 GCA_026074375.1 Tanacetum coccineum | reverse complement strand
ATTACACTACAAATACATTACATTAACTCAAAACATATTACGTCGCAAAATATTACAGTTCATTACATAATAATGTATAGGTCAACGTATATAGTTCATGCACTCGTAGTTGAAGCATCTTTGAGATAATAAATCGGATGATATGGTTTCTTGCATGGAAAAGTTGGAGAAAAAGATGCATGTGTCTTATAGTTGGGAAATTTTGGCCGGACATGAGCCTATGTACGACATTACACTTTTACATCCATCACCTTATCTTTTAATCTAGTATCCATGTAGAACCATTTGTAGTTCAAGCATCATCACCATAGATGCTTAACTTCATCCACGATGCCTCACACGAAAGGATGTAATCGATATGGGGAAATGGATGCAAAAAGGGCATTGATAATGGTTATATGGATAAACAACCATGTACTCGATGAAAGACATACTGAGGAGTCGTGTGTGGCACGAGCTACACCTAATTTTATGTCACGAAATGTAAAATATTTTTCAAATATATTCTTTTAACTACGTAGGAATTAAATGATAAGTTCTGGCATAAAAAGATATAATGAGGTCTAAAGATATTGATAAATTTTGTGAATGGACGCAAATTTTAAGCAATAGATTTTGGGGATGAAATCATAATAAGGGGATAGATTTGTTACACCTGAAACCGGGTTCTATGTATATAATTATTAGAATGTCATCAGATAAGTTTGGCTAATACTTTTATAAGTTTGAAGGTTTTATGTGATTGGCTAGTAAGTGTATTAACTTGGAAGTCAAATGAAATTGTCAAACTTTCGTGAAGTATTAACCAATGTATTATGTAAATGGTTTTAGAAAGAGTAAATTACACCATTTTCCTTATGGTTTGCGGTGACCGCAGCCTATCGTCCTTTGATCGAAAAAATTGCATCGTCCAACCTTAAGTGGCAAATGTTTTCTGTCGTTTGTCCCTCCATCTAACTAGGTCCACTAACTCTTGTTAACTGAGGGTAAACCCATCCTTTCTCAATACTCCCTAGTTTTCGGCCCTTTTCCTTAATAAATCCCTCAAACTTTATTATTCCCACCAAACTCACCAAAAATCTCTCTATTTATTCCTTTCACCACCACTTTCAGATCCAGTCAAATCAAATCAAGAAAATGGTTAGATGTTTTTGTGGAGCACTTGAAGTTATCAAAACATCATGGACAAATTAAAACCCATGATGAAGGTTTTATGGTTCTCCCAAAATGGTAAGAATTTAAGGTTTATGTTTAACTGAAGAAAAACATAGAGATAATCTTGGTGTAAGTAACTATTTGTTGTTTAAATTTATTATACATGTGTGTAAAAGATTTATTGAGTGGGTAGACCCTAATTGTGTCCTCGTTATGTAGTAGGTATCTGAACAACCATCAATCACTTCTACAAAATGTTGAGCAAGAAAGATCAAGATTGAAGAAGTGTCTTATTATTTCATGGCTTTTAGTTTTTGTGTTTGTTATGTACACCATATTAACCTAGATAGATGCTAAGGTTAGTATGTGTTTTGGGGTTTGATGTTAGATATGTTTTGGGACCAAGATGTATGTCTTTTGTGTGTTATGTAATGAAAGCAAGTAACTTTAGGATTTTTATGATTTTCATGTTCTGTGTTTGTATTTGCAATGAAAGTAAGTTTTGACCCATACTGAACAATGATCCATTATCAAACTAGTAAAGTCAAACCAATTAAAAGTCAATTCATTTTTAAGGCATACTCATGTTCTTTTTTATGTTTGTAATGAAAGTAAGTTTTGACATATACTCAAGAATGACTCGATTACCAAAAACTAATAAAGTCAAACAAATTAAAGTCAGAAGAAAACATAACATTCATCACTTAAGATTTAAGGAATACTAATGCCATGAACATTCAAAACAACTTAACAGACCATAGGACAGTTAAAAACATATCTAAAGTTCACTAACTGGCACTTAAAAACACACATAAGCTTAACAGACATTGTGCATAACTTTCATACATACTAAATAGACATTGTACATAACAGACATAAACACTAAACATCAACCTAAGACAATCACTTTCTTCTTTGGTGCTCTCTTCTTTTTTACTTCATCATCTATTGTTGGTGCTTTTCCCTTGCCTGTCTGTGTTGCAAAGCTTGCAACTTCCCTCCTTGATCTTTTCTTTAACTATGAACCTGTAGGACCATCACCAATTAATCTTTTCTTTAACTGTGAACCTGTAGGACTTTGGAACTCTAGGCATAATACAACTTATTGAATTGTGACCTTTGCTATGACATTTGTCACAAGTAATAGTCTTGTACTTCCTTGATAGCTTACCATGCTTCACTATCTTTAAAACATCCCTTTCAGCTTTTGACTTTCTCTTTTCTTTCCTGACTCGTGGTTGATGTTCTGGTAGCAAGATTATGGTTGGTACATTGCACTTAGGTCAATGGATAGTACCTTTAATTGGGTTGATCTTAAATGAATACGATGTCTTCCAAGTATCTAACCTATAACATGGATGCACCCATTCTTCTGGTAAGCCAACATGTTGATGGTTAAGTAACATATTCCAATTTGTTGCCACAACATGTTTGTAAGGTATACATGTCAAATTCCATCTTCTGGCACCAGGTAGACCACCAATAATTCTGTTTTGATTTAATTCTGCTAGCTTTCCAACTTAGATCTCCAATTTCTTAAATGATACACCTTGAGATTCAAAAGCCTTATCATATACCTTTTTAATGTTCCATATCAATGTATCATTTTCCTTTTGTCTTTTTGAGGACTCCATGATGAAATTATTTAAGGTCTCTTCAAGAATTGAGATCCTCCTTTTGATTGGGGGTATCGACCCTATGTTAAGCAGCTCGAACTTCATCATTGATGAACGTCATATTGTGTTCGAGATCATCAATTTTAATAAATATGAAGTTAAGTTCCTCCACTTCGGATTTTGTACAACTTACCCTCTATGTCCTATCGTGTCATTTTAACGAATGCTCGACCATTTCTTTAATGACATCAAGTCCCTTTGAAGGTGTCACTATAGGAATAGGTCCTCTGTAGTCTACCATTTTTCGAGTGGCTACGTCCAGACCATGATAAAATACGTACACTTTATCATGTTTATTTAATTTATGTTTTGGGCATTTAAATAGCAATTCATTGAATCTTTCTCATGCACAATATAGAGATCGCCAATCTCTTGTTTAAATACTCTAATTTTCTCAATTTGTTTAATGATCTTTATCGGAGGGTGATATTCATCCAAAAATGCTTTCTTTAACAATTCCCAAGTAGTGATTGTTCTCGCTAGTAACCGCCTTCTCCGTTTACTTGCCTTCCCATTAAAAGTAAACGAAAAAGCCATTAACTTCACATGATCTCTTGATACCCCTGGTGTATGGAATAAGTCAACGATCTTCATAACACTCACTATGTGGTCGTGGGCTTCCTCATTATCCCCTCCGAAAAACACATTTTTCTTCAGCTCCTCTATACATTGTTTCCAAAATTTAAATGTTTCCCTAAAAATTTAGTTTAATGATTCCATGACTGACGCTGTCTCTCGTTCTTGTTAGGGTTCTTCAATAGTTAACTTGTCAACATCCATGTCACCCATATCAGAAAATTCAAAGAAGACAAGTAGCACTAGCACAAGAAGAAAATTTGTAGAAAAATATAGAAGTATGAAAAACTTAAATTAAAATTCTATAACCAAAAACTTGATACTCGATCTTAGATCAAGTTTTAAATTTATATTTCTCGTTTACCTATGATCTACAAGCACTAACGGGCAGTGTACCTGATCGTGTGTAATGTAGTGATTGATAAATCCGAGGTCGTCCCAAGAGCTAAGGGGCAGTTTGTCACACCCCCAAAATATCAGAGTATAATGGCAACCGAGGGCATGTGACTTCATGATTATCATACTTCTAAGCAAGGCAGAACGACCTCTGTATGAGACGTTTTAAGAAAATTGATCACTTGAATTAGGAAATAATAAATTGTTTAAACATTTAGCGGAAGCATAAAAATAGACAATACGACATCGTTTTTAAAATAGTACAAGTGATATTTAGAAAACTGGAAATGACTGCAATGCATGAGACTTTATACAACATCTTCTCATCTTAAACACTGAGAAAATCATTGCTAAAAGGGTCAACGTAAAGTTGTGAGTTCAAAGAGTTTGTTTAAGTAGAAAACTGTAAGGTGTTTGTGAAATCACAAGATATCATCCACAAATGACAATATAACAATACAAACGTCATATTAAACGCAATACATTGTCTAGAGCTTATGACACCAGTAAGGCGTTAACATATACACAACTAATGAATGAATGCCCGTTACAGTGTCAAACCCGGGACAACCCGTACATTAACTCAAATGAAACTGTGGTTTGCTTGACTAATGTACATCCGCAAGGCAAACAGGGACGACAATCCGATAGATCTATCCCATAACCTTCGCGCTTACGAAGTAATATAAACTGTTCATGGAAAAATCGGGCAGATAGCAACTTGGGTTAAATCAGGACTTAGACCATTCAGTAAGGAGTAATTACACTTGTATTCACACGTTTGAAATAAGCAATGTTCTCACCCCAAAAGATGATTTAAAGCAGTAGAGTAGGGGCTATGAAAACCCACCTTGTCAGTTAATCGTCTGGACTTTGATAATGAATCAAGGCACGTCAATTAGTAACTTGGTCAAACACCTAAGTAATTATGACAAAATTTGAGTTTACATTCTAAAACTTAACGTATGAAATGAATTATGCAAATGAGTCATCAAAGCACTGTCGTTTATGAGATCGCGTTTTATGTTTTCAAAATGTTGATTAAAACCGTTGGCTCTAGAGATGCTACACGACTTTACATCTATGAGTATATATGTACATAACGTGATAATATAGCGCACGAAACTTACATTTACAAGTTTTAATTACTTATATCTCAGGAAAGTGTAGACATAATTGTAAGTTATCTAAGTTTAATATTTTTCTTATCGCGTTATTTATATACACCGTAGACGTCAATAAATATGTAAAATATCAGTTTATATAAATAAGAGTCCACGGTTTTGATTACTCGTTTAAAATTCGGTTTCGTTGTTACTAACTCTTTGTCATCAAAAAAAATGTTATTTAGATTTTCTACTTATCAAAATAAATATTGGCTCGTTAAAGAGTTTACCAATCCATTTGGGTTCGGCTGGGGCGACCCAAGGATTCAATAACATGCGTGTTTTAATATCTCTTCACGTCCTAATTTTTATAAAATAAGTTACATGCAAGTGGACATATATGTACATATATAAAGACAAATCATGTGGCCCTTGCCATTTTCTTCTTCCTGCTTTGTTTCAGTCAACCCAACAGTGGAGTTGGTAGCCACTGTTGTGGTTTCTTTTCCCACATAATGTGACACTCAAACATGTATAACTAGTTCTTCCATTTAAACCCGCATGATTTCCGACTTAACTACTTGGTTACGAAGTTTTTTTTAAATGATGAGACACAAGGATGATTTATGCGAGTAGGCCCAACAGTGGAGTTGTGGTCGCACCCCTTTTTGTGGTGTGTTTGCTTACGTTTTTAATGGTTTTCGAATGCTAAGTGGTGTCGAGTACGGCCGCACCATAAGGAGAGTGTCGACTGTTTGAGCACAACAACACCAAAGGGTGCGTCGGCTGGTCGAACACAGTAGCACCAAAAGGGTGCGTCGACTAGATGAGGGCGACAGCCGGTTGGTATGAAACCACCAGCGCCTCGCCAACCGCCATCATGCGGCAGCAACAGTGGCAGCAAGCCACTGTCGTACGCTAGCGCAAGCAGCGGCAACAGTGGCAGCAGCCGACTGTGCTCGCATGCATGCGTGGCTTAAATGCAAAAAGGGTCGGGGTGGGTTGCTATCCAACGAGCAGCCACTTTGCTCGCTGTGGTGCAACCAACGACGAGGTACAACCTCAATGAGGCAGTAGCCCTCGTCGCACGTCGCATTGGTGGTCGAGTTAGGGTTTTGGTCTTGGTCACAATACAAGTATTTAGCACGTAATTCCTAGTCCTACTCGTCCCTAGTGCCAACGTAGTGTATTACGTGTATGTTTTTGAAGTTTTCACGAAAAAATTTCTTGGTTCGTTGTTAGTTCTTGGTTTCATACTTCGTGATTTCATGCATGGCACGATTAAGTTTTTAGGGACATGCGTACGTACATACGAACCACGCATGGTTCATAAGTCGTTTGCTAGACATGCAAGGCCGAGGCTTTGGCTTTAGACTAGGCGTGCTTGGTTTCTGGTCGTACGTTAAGCTACAAAGAAAAACGATATAACTAGTTACGAGGTGACTTACCGAGGTCCAAATTTGCTAGTCGATGAGGAGAGGTAGTGGTGTCAAGAAAACTCTAACCTTCCTCGTTTCTACCCCTTAAAAACCCGGTGTCCCTTATCTCCTGAACTCGACAAAATCCTAATTCGAACCGTGTTTACCTGCTACTGGTTTTATGAATGAATTATGCTAAGAAGGAAAGTGCATGGTATCTTATTTATACCCAAAACATTCACTAGGTTCCTGATACTTTTCAAATTTGCATGAGAGTTAGTATTATTTACATTTACTATTAAGGAATCTAGTAATGATGGTGTTTCATTGATACTATTGTTCTACATTGGTGCTATGCTTGACTCTATTATTATCCTTTAGATGTTTGATCAGATGTTGACTCATCTTTTGAGTATTGAGTCAAATATTGAGGCCGCAGCATGTGAATTTGAAGAGAATATCAGTAGGGTAGTAACATTATTATGGTTTATCTATATATATATTTTCTCTTGAATTTGTTTGCAGATTGACATGATTCGTAAATTGTGATGTCAAGTTCTGAGATGGGTAGCGTGCCGAGATGAAATATTTACAAGGAAATTTTGGACATTGACGCGTGCATAGTTATTTATTCGAGCCTAGATGGTTTTCCTGAAAATGATGTAAATAAATGACTCCGCTTCACCGAATGTGAAATAATTACGGATTTTATCGCTACACGTTCTAAAATATCCTTTTAGACACAAAAGCAATAATGGTAATATTTGCGTGCCATTTAGACTTTCTATAACACGGAGTAGTGCATATCGATCATAGGATGACTTCCTTTTGAGATTAATGGTAAAATTTGTAAACTTTGCAGTACATACATTTTACTTAAGGAAAAGAGAACCTAAATTTTACGAAGTGTCACACAGTTTATCTATTTGAGTTGTCTATTATTATTCTAAGAAAACAATATAAATCTCAAGATTAAATTGAAGAACTTATTTAAAACTAGTTAAAAAAATGAAATGTTGTGAACTAATCAATAGGAGAAGTAGTGCTAACCTAGTTATTCCTTAACTAATGTATTAATTCAGTTTCCTTATGAAATGTTGATGAGGTGTTATTTTATATAATTTTTCGGGGTCATTAACCCCCAAAATCATGCAAATATATCCAAATATTGTACTTAATCATTTCTTTTTTTATTTTAGCATTTGGGAAGCACTTGGAAGAAAAGCACGTAATTTAGGCTCGATTCGGGAAGAAACTGGACAAAAACACAAGTTTTCAAGCTGGCGACTCCCATCCTGACGTCTTTATCAAATGTGCGTAGAAAGTGGATTTTTAGACGAAAAGTGTGACTTCTCAGTGTGTGGAGACAGCGTCACAAGAAGTGGTTGACGCCGTCACAAGTTCATAGCGACGGCGTCATAAAGCGTAGCGACGCGTCACAAATAGCCGACAAAAGAAACCCTTAAAATATTTGACGGGCTGACGACGTCACAAAGCCCTAGCGATGCCGTCAGAGCCCTAATTCTATAAATACAACCCCTTTGTTCTCATTATTCGTGTGGAAACTTAGGAGAATTTTTAGTGCACTCACTTTGGATGATTTTTAGGGTTTTCTAACCCTCTTATACTCACATACTCATATGTTTAATTGAAGTGAAGTCTCTTTATCCATTTAATTATTCAATATGTCTATGTGTTGTTTGATTATATGTTGTTCTTCGCTTTTATTAACATGCTAGGCTAAATTAATTAGTGTTTACTTTTGATTGCATGAAACCTAGTTTGTAATCTTTGATTTTATTGCTTCTTGTTAGTGTGCATTAGGCTCTAGAAAACTAGCTATAAAATATTATAGTAACATAGACGTCTAAGGAAACGTGATTAGGTTAGATGAAACCTACAATTAGTTCTTAATAACTAATTGAATTTTAGGTAGATTCCTTCTTAAGTATATATTGCGCGTGATTGACTATTAGGAGGGAGCGTGTTTGACAGGTAACGCCCGACTAGGTTATCACGTAGAATGCGAGCTTGACCAACTCGCTACTAAATTAGGGGAATACTTACACATTACAATAACGAGGGTGACGAGCAATAAGTTAGAGTAACTAGGGAGTAGTACATGATTAAGTGAGCACGTTTGTCTACCTATATGAGTTTCCTACTTGTTTACATTTCTTGCATTTTGGATTATTTGTACATTAGATTAAAAACCCCTCCTTCAAAACCCAAGATTTTAACTTGCTTTCTAAAAACATTAAAACACTAAAATACTCATCTCTCAACCCTTAGATCTTAGTGACATACAATTCGAACCCACCTCACTATTCCCTTAAAGAATGCTCAATCCCCCAAGTCTTGCCTATACTATAGTGCAACGATTAGGTACTCTGTCTAGGAGGATTATAAAACTTCGGTGTTGCAATCTGCCGCATCAAATATCTAATTCTAGTTCTAATTGGTGGTTCCAATATTACTAGGTCTGAATGCTCATCAAAATGGACGAGATAATTGCCATCTTGATCAAAATTGGACGGTGGTGAAGACGTTGCAATTTACAGCAAGGACAGAGGTGCGTGGGAGGAGATATGACCGATTATGTGATGTTAAGGGTGTATTAGGCTATTACAAATAATAATATATATGTTAGAATGGGTGTGCAATACATACAGAAGGCCAAAATCAGGAAAAGTGATTTAGTCTTCTAATTTTAGCAATATGCTACAAAAATTAGTGAAGTTCCAAATAAGTGTTATATTAGTTCACAAAAATGTAAAGTTACATTGTGTCATTGTATTTCATCGTATTTACAATGCAAAGAGTCTTAGAAAACTTTTTTTAACAAGATTTGTTTACATAAATTAACCTATTATACATTAAGCATGCGAACGACGTCATTTTGCCATTAATATGGCCTTTAATGTGGTCATTTTGAGTGTTAGTGTGTCATTTAGATTAAGTGGGTTATTACTAGGGGCATTTAAATATTTTTGCATCCTTAATGGGATACTATTTTAGAGTTTGATTCTTCTCTACCCACCTTGATTTGGCTTCATATATAAACCGTGTGTCCAGGTCTTTCTTTCAGCAACCTTCATGCACGGTCACTGTTTCATCTCTCTTGGTATGTATAGCTTCCTCAATAATTTTCACCTAAATTCTTATTATTGATGTTAGTTCTTGGTCGAGTTTAGGTTATTGTTTTAGTGTTATGAAGGGTTTTATATCCTTTTTGATTGACTGATGTTTATAACATTCGTTTCTATTTTGTGGTTTATTTTTATTTTCGAGTTAATCTTGCTTATTCTGGGATTTTTTAGAATGACGATAATGTGCATGCATGTATTTGGTTAAGACCGAGCTTGTTAGCAAATTGTTGTTGATTTTTGTTGCATGGTTATAGATGTGTTTAAGATAGTGTATGGTTTTGCTTTTGTTTTTGAGTTCATGGCTGTTTTTGAATGACGATAAATGTTGCAATCGTGTTAGTAATGGTGGAATAGTTGTGAGTAATAATACTGATGATTGTTTTGTATTTATCGTTTGCTCTGTTTATGGGTTTTAAACTATTTTTTGCAATCTTAACTATTAGGATTCTGACATTTGTTGTTGAATTCTTATGGATGTGATTATTAATGTATACCACTGTTGCATTTGCATGTTATGATATAAGATAGGTAGCAAAAGTTGTTTATGCCCTTTTAGGATAGTTTTGGCACAAGACAAGTGATGTAGGTTGTTTTTGCGCTTTTAGGATAGTCTTTTCGGTTAAAGAAAGCATTTTGATATTTAATCGTTTTGCTTTTTTATTGTTTTATAAGAGCAATTGGTGTTTCTCATTTTACATGTATGGTTATGCTTTATTTTGTTACTTCCCGATGTTGAGGTGTTTTTTTAATTTGCTTATTAGTTTTATATTTAGATATGGAATTCTAAGAAAATATGCAAATACTACAGTTGCATTTTGTGAAGTGAATCTTTTTGCAGAATAGAGATTATTGCTTTTACGTTGTGAAGGATACATGCGACGGCATCTTTTCTATGATTGTTTAATGATTATATGTTTTGTTACAGGATGGCGATTGTTACAAGTGCAATGGTTACCAGTGATTTAAAAATGGCTAACGTAAACAAAACAATAGAAGCAAGAGTCTACCGAACATGGATAGCCAAAAGCGTGTTGACATTAATACCAACAGGGTTTTTTTGTATGCTACTTGGCAGGGAGGTATAGCCATCCTCTTGATTGAGCGTTTTTTTAATTTTGCAGCGATGACCGATTGCTACTGTTTTTTTTGAATGAGGCACATGTTTTATAGATTGTTACATTCTTTATATGCTATATTAGCTTTTGTTATACTGATGCCATTTCATTTTGTAGTAAAAGAAACTTAGACTTGCTTTACGTTAGTTGTGTTTTAGTAGTTCTATGTGCATTTAGCTTTGTTGGCATTTGGAGTGCTATGATATTTTCATGACCTGTTATGCAGTAATTTGTTGCTTAAAAAATTGCACGTGATCTTTTGTTTTGCTGTGTAACTGACTTTGTATGATCTTGGCTTGCTGCGTAAGAAAAACTAAATAGTTTAGTGTGTCGTTTAGTTGATTTAGCAATTTTTATGATTGCCAGTGAAATGTGTACTGGTTTGAGTTAACCAATGTTGTTTTAGATTTCTATGATGTTTTCATGACCTCTTATGCGGTAATTTGTTGTTTTCAGAAAATTGCATGCAGTCTTTTATTTTGCTATGTGACTGAGTTTGTATGATGTTGGCTTGCTGCGTAAGAAAAATAGACAGTTTAGTGTGCCAATTCAACGGTCAGATAACTTCTATTACTGCGGGTGAAATGTATATCGATATAAGGTATTTGGGAAAGTCGTATATTGTTTTCTTGCTTTTTTATCTTCCTGGTATTAGTGTCTTTTTCACATATTTAGTTGCTTTATCATGTTTGTAGTGGTTTTTGGTTAAAAGTAAATGCTTTTTAGTTTGATCCAATGATTTTTTACACCTATTGTTTTTAGCACAAAAATATGTGATGTTTTGTCGTTCTGTGTTTTCGATTTTCATACGCTGGAAAGTTAAATTATTAAAACATGTTTGTGTTTTGCCAGTGGTGTGGTGTCGTATTTGGGTAGGGAATTTTGTTTGGCGGCTTATACTGTCACCTCATGCGTCCGCATATTTCATGCTGATATAGGCCGTGTCCAAACTGTCTGTTAAGAGATGTTGTTAAAAATTTGGCTTTTTTTTGTTTTTATGAAAATTATGACATAAAATAGATGTTTTTATATAGGGCAATGCTAGGCCAACATGGATATTCGTGATAGGCAACACTTTGATCAGTTGTTACAGAAGAGTGCGGCATATCGAATATCAAAATTCAGCTGTGTGGAGTGTAAAAAATATCAGCAAACTTTGAAGCATTCTACGTCCCTGATTTTTGGAAGGTTTATAGACTTTCAAAATATACCGAACCATGAGTTTCCTGAACATTATTTTGAATTTGCATCATAGAATGAACTTGAAGAAAGAACGAGAATGAAGAATCCTATCATTACAAGTATGACAAAATTTTAGTCTCACTAAATGCCAAACACATTAAGTTATGAATCAAAGTATGATTACAAATTAGCAAAACTGATTAAACAACCAATTTATATTATAACTTAAATATTACTCTTGCAACTAAAATTGGAATAAAGAAATTATTGTCGGTTACTAGATAGCTCTAAGGATTCTGTTCTAACAACTCGTTTAAAAGAAATAGTTTTCTTATTTGCTCTTTTTCCATATCATCACAACGCTCTTTTTCGATCTTCAGCAGTGGATTTATCTCAAACCTTTGTATATACCTATTTAATGCGTGTACACGATTAATCCAGTCGTATAACTGTTAACTCCTAGCCAAAACTTAATTTATTTTACTTACTCAAAAATTGCATCCTCAATTTTTGGAATGGTTGGATTTAAATAATAATGATTCGTTGGAGTTGCCACCAACTAGAGTCCTATAATCGGAAAGACACAAAGATTATGTATTTAATAAATATTCTTCGCGCATATGTACGAAATGCATTTTTTTAAATTACCTCTCCATATATCGATACCCTACATAAGCTAACGGTATTTAGTTAGGCTTGGAAAGTTCTTCATATAATTACATGTCAAAATTCAAAGCCATTTCATTCCACAGCACAAAGTCAATGTTGTTTCCACTGTGCATGCAATAAAACAATTAGCTGGAAATATCATTGCTATCTGAAATTAATAATACGTGTTGATCCCTTCTGAACAGATCTTACTTAGCTTGTTAAAGCTTAGTTGTGTTGGATAGATCCAAGACAACTATAATAGAAACTAAAATTGTGAATACTACAAACTATGCGGAAACTAGTTTGTAATACTAAGAAGAACAATGAAACAGTAAAACAAGATCTTGCTAAACTTTCAATATATTGAACACAATTAAAGTTACAGAATAACCTTGAAACTATGAATACTAACTATGAGAAATTCATTTCTGGATCTATGCCGTAGGGTTTCTTTTATACACCAAGAAACCGTAATGGGCTTACAAAACACGTCTACTAATCAATGCATATCTATTCCTAATATATCTAATGCATATCACATTAGCAGTACTAACTATTTATACTAACAGTACTAACTACATAACTAACAGTACTAATAAACTAACAGTACTAACACTTTGTACTGGCATCACTAACTATTATACTAACAATACTAATGACTTAGACTATTTTTCTCTTATCATCAGCAACATCACAAACTTGAATAAGCAACATTAAGTCGTAGAAGCCTCTAATTCCCAACAATACGAATCAACTAACTACTCTAAATTCAAAATATCTATGATTCTTTTGACATGGTTTTTGTTGACATTTGTTGTTATCCTCGGTTTTCTAACGCTTTGGATACACTCTATGTAGTCTGTGAATACAACACATGGATATTATACATTTACTTAATCATCGATTCAAGCTTACGAGCGAAGCAACGCTAACACGCATCAATACAGAAAAGCCGTGACACTACTTCACTTGCTCTAATTGCAACAAGAAAGTTATGGTTGATGGTTCGGTGTTGATGTGTCGAGATCATAGAAAACAACAAACATCGTCTTACATGTAGCTAACGTATTAACTTTCGCCTCTATATACATGTACTATTGAAAGAAATAAAAACTATCTACATTTACTGGCCAATAGTACCTGAATCCTTTTCAATAAGCTTTTGTTGTATTTTTCATTTCTAAAAATGACAGTTTATAACTTTCGGCGTCAAGGGTTTTATCATAGATGGCTGGGCAACGGTTTCTTTAACTTTTTTGAGTTCAGAAGCTTAAAATATTATTGTGACAAAATGCTCGGAGCTCTTGCAAGATCTTGAGGACAAAGATCCTCATAATTTTCCAACATTAATCACACCACTTGAAGGAAAGCATTGTATCTTTCAATTTCATTTCAATCCTTCCAGCAAGGCAGGCAAGGTTGACTTCATTTTCGACAACGTGCTAAACTCTGGTAAACCATAGGCGCTTATTGCAAGCTTTGCTAAAGAATAGTCTGGATCATCGACCACCACAGTGGAAAAGGTGAGTGACATATCCACTCCGCACATTGTGCCTGAAGCACATCTTGCAGACAAAAATAGCAAATCAAGTAAGCCAAACACAAGGTCAGCCAAAAATATGCTTTTTAAACGTTTTGTTGAGGATAAAGGTCATTTCGTTGCTAAAAAGCTTAAACAAGAAGACCTATTAGTCCAGGGAATCAGAATTGATCCTTAGGTAGCTATATATGTATGATGTTGTATATTTTGGATGATTACAATAGCAAGTTGTATTTTGTAACTGAACAATGGTTGTAAACTTTAGTTCTATATGGCTACTTTTATGTGTAGTTTCTAGCAAGACAAGAAGTATCTGTATATGTGGTTTGTTTAACATTTGTGCCTTATAAGAATGGCGACATACAATTTTTTACGTTATTCGCATTAGATCAATAGTAGAATAAGATTCCTCACGTATGCCAAGTTGTCTAAATAAACATTTGATCCCGAGTTTATGTTAAATTCTTGCTACTAACATATGTTGCGTTTGCAGTTGGCTAATAGCCAGTTATATATGCAAGTGTGATATGTATCATATACTTTCAGTAGCAAAATAATAGTTCCGATGTGAGGATGTAGCTGCAATATGCATTATGGTCTGTGCAAATAGTCTTAACAATCATGATATATGTATCTTTGTTGTTTAAGATAATTCTACATTGAAATTGTCTTAAGGTGGCACAGTGTACGGGAAATGTAGTGATGCATGATTTATTGAAAATATTTATCAGAAAAAAATAATCGGATATTAGGCTCCTCAGCAATGCGTGACCGCCTAATACTTCGTTATCTACCGTACAAAAAGTAAAAGTATAAGAATTAAAGTATCGTTTTTATTATATACTACATCAATCTCAAAATTATTGTCAACTATTCTATTTCAGGTTGTCCCAAAATAATTGTCTACTTCAAAAAATAAATATGTAATTTAGTTCTAGTTTACCATATTACTCTCACTTGAAGTTATTATTACAAATATTAAAGAAGTTTCAAATTAATTAGTTTAAGATAAAATTGTCATTTTGTAAAAAACAAAAAAGAAAAAGCTGTTATAATAATTTCTTTTTTGTGTTTTTTGTTTGTGTAAATCATCAAGTGCCCGTTTCACTGGCTTTGAGGATTATTGCCAAAATAAGGTTATTGCTATAATTTAGAAGAAGAAAAAAATACTTTTCTTTTTGAATAACTTAAGGATCATCAAAGATGTTCGTATTAAAAGGAATTAATCCTCCAGAGATTAAATATAATCAATATAGTTGTAATATTCATAGACCCGGTCTTCATTCTTTTTATGTACACAGGATTAGGATGCCAAATGTACCCTTGACTATAAGTATTAAGTAGACGAACTTATCCTCCTTATTTAACGAGTATATAAAGAAATGAGATGGCCCCTTTCCTTTTGCACTTGTTCATCTTAAATATGTTGAAAACACCATTAGAAATACTCGAATAATCCCGAATCATATACAAAACTCTCCAATTTTTACCCCTTTGTGTATACGCGCAGAGTGTTATCATGTTGTTACCACGAATAATTTTAATACTGAAATGGGCCTTTATAATTATAACCACAGTTGCAAATGGAAGTCCTCCCGAAGAGCCTGTTAGATGTTCATCCAATTTCAAAAATTGCACCGTCACAAACGCATATGGTGCATTCCCTGATCGTAGCATTTGCCATGCAGCCGAGGTCACATACCCTTCAACCGAAGAAGCCCTTGTGTCAGTAGTAGCGAGAGGTACACAGGAGAAGAGAAAGATGAGAGTAGCCACTCGATACTCACATAGTATACCAAAGCTGGCCTGTCCGTATGGTGATGATGGACTCATTATTAGTACACAAAATCTCAACCGTGTTATAAAAATCGACAAAGACAACATGCTCGTCACTGTAGAGAGTGGTGTGACATTGGGCCAACTCATTGACGAAGCTGCGGAAAATGGGTTGGCTTTGCCGTACTCTCCTTATTGGTTGGGTTTGACTATTGGTGGCATGTTAGGTACAGGTGCACACGGGAGCACCCTTTGGAAAGAAGGTAGCGCGATTCATGATTATGTTATTCGAATGCGGGTGGTCACCCCAGGTGGTCCTGAAGATGGATATGCTAAAGTGCGGACGCTAGAAGAAAATGGTGAGCTTGATAGCGACATGAATGCGGCTAAAGTTTCTCTTGGAGTACTTGGAGTCATTTCTCAGGTATAGCCAATTGATTTAATACCAGATTTGTTTTTCACATACTAAGTATATATATTTCTGATATGATTCGAACCTATAACCTACAGGTAACTTTAAAGTTGCAGCCGTTGTTTAAGAGATCCATTACCTTCGAGACAAAAGACGACGCCGACTTATCAGATCAAGTCGCTACCTTTGGGAGACAACACGAGTTTGCAGACATAACATGGTACCCAAGTCAAAATCGAGTTGTTTATAGGCTTGATGATCGAGTCTCCTCGGATGTTTCAGGGGATGGCCGTTGGGAACACCCTGGGTTTCGATCTGTTCCTTCACTTGTAGTCCATCTGATAAGATCTACAGGTAGTTATCTATGATCATACAAACACCCAACACATTCATTTTATGGGGCGAGTCCATTTGACACCATTAAAAACATGAAACTCACTGAACTAATCTTGATTCTTAGATAGAATAAATGGCTAATGGTTAATATATACATGTATCTTACTTGAGCCGTAACTAATTCAGGCCTTCTACGTATCCAACTTTTTTTTTCTAACCCAGGTGATAATCTTTCGAATTCGGTCCTTTTTTGGTACTTTTCACCTCTTCAGCCCTTTTTCCCACATCCAACAAGTTACCTCCATGTCATGATACTTAAAAAGAAAAAAGTGTCAAATAAGATACATTAACACGTGTTTTTTTTCACTTTTTATTCAAGATATAAAATATATCACTTTTGCGTCCATTAAAGCCCACGTATTCGGATCGGGTCCACTAAGAAATTTTGCATAACCAACTAATCAAAGTCATTCATTATACATAACTAACTAACCATTTGTAAATATTATTAAAATTTTTGGCTTATACGTTTTCATCCGTTTTTAAAAGTTTTTGTACTTTTATACGGGAGTATCCGCGTTTGTACGTTTTTGTACGTTTTTTATGTTTTTAAACGTTTTTTACGGTTATTTATGTTTTATACGTTTGTGTACGTTTTCATACGTTTTATCCGTTTGTATACGTTTTTGTACATTTGTATACGTTTTTTTACCTTTTTATCCGTCTTTATCTTTTTATATGCTTTTGTACGTTTTATACGTTCTCATTCGTTTTATACGTTTCTATGTGGTTTTTACGTTTCATACATTTTTTGTACGTTTTATATGTTTTTGTACGGATATGTACGTTTTCTTACGTACAAAAACGTATACAAATAGATCAAAACGTACAAAAACATATAAAAACAGATAAAAACGGATAAAAACGTACAAAACGTCTAAGAATTACAAAAACGGATAAAAACAGATAAAACGTATAAAAACGTACACAAACGTGTGAAAAACGTACACAAACGTTAAAGAACGAAACGTACGAAAAACGTATAAAAATGTATAATAACGGATGAAAACTTATAAAGCATCGGGATGGCCAAAAGGATAGACTAATCTTGTTGCGCAAATATTTGGTTGGCCAAAACGATTTTATTTTGTTGCGCAAACATACGGTTGAAATGGAGTAATATTACAACTATCTATACAAAATAAAGAAACAATTTGGGATAATAATTTATAAATGTAGCAAACTCATAACTTTTTTTTTCTTTGTGTAGCGATAATCATATATGGCTGCCATATAAGCAATAATTTTTTATATAAATAAATTTACTTGCTACCTGCTGAGGAAGTGACAAAGTATCGAAAAAGACTGAAATTGAAAGATTAATATCTTGATTACCAAAAGAATAAAATACAATACCTAAAAACGTTATGGTAACAAGTACAGTATAATACATTTATGAGTCATGAGCCCTAATATAAAAGGTTATGCTCTAGATTAATATCACATTTTATTTTTAAATTTTGGAAATTCACATCTCAATATAATTTTACAAAGTTTTAATGACATTTGATTATTTAAAGCGTAACATGTGATATATATACGGTCTTAATTAGAGTAGTTTTTTAATGGTATCAAATAAACCTCCGGCTCCAGCTACATTTAAATAATATTTCTCTCATTCAAAAGGCTAAAATATATATTTTTAGAGTTCATATTCTCAAATGTCAAATAAATTTAGAGGAAGATCAAGAGGAAAGAGAAGATGTTGATGGAAAGTGCATTGGTGGAAAGCTCACTTCAAGCGTTCTAATAAACTCTGCATACGGGCTAGCAAATGAAGGTAAGCATGTGCGATCTTTAAAATTTATTCCCTGATTGCTATCATAATATAACATTAATTGTAACTATATATGTAGGCATTTTCTTTACTGGTTACCCTGTGGTTGGATATCATAATCGACTCCAAGCATCGGGCCATTGCCTCGAAAGCCATAGCAACGCTGAAATCACAGTATGCCCATGGGATTCCCGGGTCAAGAGTTTATTCTTTCACCAAACAACATTAAGCATTGCCATTTCGAAGGCTAAATATTTTATACAAGACGTACAGAAGCTCATAAAAATAGCACCACAATCATTGTGCGGTATAGATCTTTACGAGGGTATCCTGATGAGATACGTCACTGGCTCAACTGCGTACTTAGGCAAAGAAGAAGACTCATTGGACTTAGACATCACTTATTACAGAAGTAAGGATCCCAAAAGTCCAAGACTTCATATGGATGTGCTTGAAGAGATTGAGCAAATGTTGGTCTTCAAGTATGGCGGCTTACCGCATTGGGGGAAGAATCGAAATGTGGCATTTGAAGGTGTGATCAAGAAGTATAGAAAGGGTAGCGAGTTTCTAAAAGTTAAAGAGAAGTTTGATCCGTTAGGGTTGTTCTCAAGTGAGTGGACTGATCAACTTTTAGGACTCAAAGGCGCAGTGACCATTCTTAAGGAGGGTTGTGCCCTTGAAGGTTTGTGTATCTGTTCTGAGGACATTCACTGTGCACCCCATCAAGGATATTTATGTAGACCTGGCAAAGTCTATGAAGATGCAAGGGTTTGTACTTTAGTTACAGACAAAGTAACCAAGACTCACCTCAAGGACTTTCTACATTCGTTAAAGGATGAGCTTTGATTTATTTAATTTAAAGATGTTTCTTTTGGAGTGAATCACTTTCTATGTAATTTGATGTATGTTCAAACAGTTGCAAGAATACTTAAATTAAAGCAGTTTAAGCAACAAATGCACAACAAAAAAAATTCAACATTTAAATACTTATTGGAAATAAATCAAAAAATTTACTATGATTGTTTTCGAAATAATCAAAATTGAATGTCAATATGTAATTATCTACTCACTAACTTAAACACAAACCAAAATAAGTGTTTATGGACTCTGATAACACACTAAATGAGTTCATGGACTTGGTTCCTGGGAGGAGTAAATGATGTCGTAAATGTGTATCACATTAAAACTATACGAGATGAAACATTTACTACTTTACAACATCCTCTTTATTCAAGTGAAGACCGAGGTGGATACATATGGGTTAATGGAGATGTGTCAAACATCAAACTATAAAGTACATTTTACATTAAATGTTTCTAAGACTATGTTTATCAGCGAACTGATCCGACCGATTGAGAGGTATAAGACAAAAAAATAACAATATTATATTCAAAAAATACAAAACAAAGAGAGAGAAAGAAACGATCTAGTCGGTTTGTGACTCTCAAATCATTGAG
>BQNB010125350.1:2503-19782 GCA_026074375.1 Tanacetum coccineum | reverse complement strand
TACTACTCCTCGGTTTCATTGATTATTTTTAGATTATACTTATTATATATATTTTATTATATATATTATTTATATCTTTAATCAACAACCAAGTTGTATTACTTAAATTTTTGTGTGCATTAATGAAGAGAGAGAGAGAGATGTATTTGTTTTATAAGTAGTATAGATAATGATTTTGAAGTATGGTTGAGCAAAACCAACGAAAAACAGGGACGAAATCAGGGGGTCATGAATTTTTGTAACGTAAGTGTTAATTTTGTTATAAAACTTTGATTTTTGTTTAATGCACCCGATCCCAGAAAATTGTGTTTGTAGTATTGTTTAGTTTATTGTAAGTGCACATTTTGTGTCCTGGTTCTGTCCCTGACCGAAAATTAAACCGAATCGAAAAATCGAGCTGAGCCGAACCTATCGAAACAGAACCGACCATTTTCGGTTCGATTTTCGGTTTTGTATACTTATGGTTTTCGGTTTTGGTTTTGCTCGGTTCGGGTTAAAACCAAGAAAAATACGCTTAAACTATCTATTTGGTTCGGTTTTGCTCGGTTCAGTTCGGTTTTGGTTTTACTCGGTTCACTTCGATTCGGTTTTCGATTCACGTTTTCCTCAAAATTGATTTTCGGTTCGGTTCAATTTATGTCGGTTCAGTTTGATTTTGACCTGATGCTCAACTCTATTTTAAAGTATGATTGGGTATTAGTATATGAAAATTGTCCTTTTCAAAAAAGCGAATTTCATATATCCTTTTCTTCGTCGCCAATTTTACATATATTTAAAATGCATTTTGTATAATTCATTTAAAACATGAATTGGATAAATATAAAACTTTTAAGTATTAGTGGTAATTAGAAGGTTGAGGTGTGTAAAATTTAGTATGAAATTTTATACATGTTAAAAAATGAAAACTTTGGCCTACATTTTTGTTCTTTAGTTTAGTTATTTTGGAGAGTTTTGTATCTCTTTTTCCTTGCTTGATTAATCTAATATAAAGTTGTCCTAAAGATAGCATTACAGGTTATCTTTTCACACTTTTTACATCCTCCATCTCGTAAAAGGATTTGAAAAAACCAAAAGCTTTTTGAAATTTTGTGAAACTTTTTCACAAGATAGATGATGATGGTATATACAAAAGTTGTGAAAGAATTTTTTTATTATAAGTTTTTATGTTTTTTTATGCAAAAAGAATGAAATTTTGATGCACAAAAACAAATTTGATTCACCAACTTTTTAACGTTTAGTATTTTGAGCACAATAGACTTTTGATACATACTAAAAAAATGTTAATAAAATTTACAATCATTTGCTTGAAATATTCCTCAATCAAAAAGTATACGTTGATAACAATAGAAAGAATAAAAAAACATTCATACGACATTTCTTCATTCTAACCCAACAACTCGTCTCAAGAGGGCAGATTCTGGATTCCAAATAGAATCCCGTCACTAACCTACCCAAGACGGGTGAAAGCAACTCTTAGCCAATTTCTCTACTTGATATTTTATCCTTTAAACGATTGAGGGTATGATAGTCTTTTCTCCGTCTAACTCCACGGAGACTTTAGTCACGTTTTCATTTTTCTCATCGACAACGTCATCCGAATTCTCTTGCATTTCCACTATCACCTCTAGCTCTACCCGAGGCTTCACTTGAACTCCCAACAAAGCACCTAAGTCCACCCGACGTTTGTCTTGCATTTCCAAAATTAGACCCAACTCTACGGTACTTTGTTACAGTGCGCATTGCTCACATCTTGGTTGGACCATTGGCTTCATTTGCTTCTTTGGGTCTTTGTAGATCATGTACAATATCATTTGTGCTATTCCAAAGACAAAGCCTAACACATTTGGGGTCTATACTGTTATATTGTAGTTTGTATATGCCTTTGGGTTTTTTATATTTATTGATAGGCTTGGCCCACTCATGTTTTTTGGGTTCTAGAATGATCCTCAAAGGATTATAAATTGTAATAATGAGTTATGATAATCAATCAAATCAGCTATTCTAACATGGCAATCAGAGCTATCTAATTTTTCTCCTAAAATCTTAAAATCAATCCTCTTCTAATTTCTCTACATAACTTATTCCCCTCTTCTTCTATCTCGTAACAGCCTAAAAAAAAATACGAAAGAATCACAAGGAAGAAGAAAGTTAAATTCATCATCACATACATATATATCATATTCTTTTCTTTTCCTATATGTAATGTGTGAAGACTGAAGAGCAGAAAAGAAAAAGACGACTGCTTACTTTCTTTCTATTAATTGTTCTTTTTGTCGCTCGAAACAAAAGAAAAATAAAAATACACCATTTTATGATGGTTTATCTATAGGTGTAGAATGTTATATACCCAGCTACATCGCGTCGCATTTTTTTCTGCGTTTAGGCGTGGCTAGTTTGTGTGGCTGTCCAGTGCTTTTGTATATAGTAATAGTAGATCCGCATGGATATGGATACAGGTGCACATTCATCTAAATTCCGTATCGTAATGTTCATTATGTTTATTATTAAATGTTTTATTCATTGTGTGTGTTGTTGATGGTAAATACCTATCTGTTACCAACACAGGCCCATAGCATTTAAGTACCCTTTTAAAGTCTCTTCATACTTACTATATTCTGGTCACCCCTAATATCATCAAAAATATTATCTCTATTCGTCAATTCACTAGAGATAATAATTGTACTGTTGAATTCGATGCATTTGGTTTCTGTAACACCCGTAAAAATACCCAAATTATTTTCGTTCACTTTTCCGTATACTAGTTTGACTTTTTGCAATTTCATGTTGATTTTGTACTTTACCGGGAAGTTTTTTGCGTTTAATTTAAAATCGTTACCGGACGCGTTCCGACTTGCTATTAAGTGAAGTCTTTCGATACATGCATCGTTTTTACATTTCAGTTAGATATTTAAATTTTGGCATTTTTCAGTCAAGTTAGCACGCGTTTTCAAATTTGCGTGTACCGTAAATAGCCCTAGTGAGATATTGTGTGCATGGAAAATATCTAGAATTTCAAATAATACCACCTTGCATGTCCTTAAAATAATGAGATCAAATTGATCCCCTCCCATTCCCCCTCTTGCTCACGTCCACCACACACACACAAACACAATTCCTAAACTTTTGCTACAATGTTCCTAGATATTTTTGGTTACATTCGATCCATTTGGAATTTAGTGTATAAGACTAGGTTCATGTACCCATTCTCTACACACACTCCTCATTTGAAAACACACACAAAGTTTTATTCTCTCATCCCTCTCCTCTCTTATAACAGACGCACACAAACACCTCTTTAAATATTTCATTTCCAAATATTGATCAAGATTTTTGAAGCTAAGGAGTTTTTTGGGTTGATCCTTATAGTCATTTGGGTATTCTAACAACGATTGAGTTGTTACTTTGATCTCTAAGTAATCTTTCCTTAAAAATATTAATACTTTTGATAACCTCTTAATGCATAAACAAGGGTTGTACAATCATTTTTATAAAAACCAAGGTTTAAGATTTTATAAAAACTCTAAAAAGGTTTATATATGGTTCGACTAAAAATAAATAAATTATAAGGAATATGTAGTTGCGTTGTGGTGGTTATTTTTGCGTAATAAAATTATTTTATCATTGGGCTTATTAGCTTATTCGGCTTATCATTATGTTTGAATGGGCTTATTGGGGCTTAAATGGCTCTCGGCCCAATAAGGCTTCAAAAAGAAATCCATTTTTGATTATTTGAGTTTCGGCTTATTGTCTAGCTTATATTTTGTGGCTTATTTTGATGATGAAAAAGAGATTTGAGCTTATTGGGCTTAGTAAATAAGCCCAAATAAGTTACTTGGGCTTCGTGGGCCACGACCCAACACCCAAGCCCAAACCGTGGGATTAATCAATAAGCTCACAGCTTGGCTTATCTTGGCGGCTTATTTTAGAGCTTATTTGATTACCTTTTGGCTTATCGAACTATTATTGAGCTTATTGAGATTTAATATATTCGTTTGGGCTTATTAGACCAAAAAGCCTAATAAGGGCCCCTTAATATTCGGCTTATTATGATATAGGACTTATAGCTTATTTTTGAACTTATAGCCTATTGTTGTATGTAACGTAATGGTATCTTAATGGTTGCAATTCGTTAATAGTCGTTAGGATGAGTTTTAATAAGACGTAAGTAAAAGTGGTAATTTGGCTTTTGTCGGGAAAGTGAGTATTATTTGGAAAGTGATTTTTAATGAAGTCTATGACTTTGGGAAAACATATATAAACGAACGGGTCATGCCAAATTTTTGTAAAAACTATATACTTAGAAAATATTTAGAAGACTTATTTTTATTAAAGCCCGACTAAAAGACGAATATTATATTTTATAAAATGTAAAACTATTACAAATCAATACGAAAATTAAAAACGTGAAAACTTTTATATCAAAGACATCTAGACTATTTAATATGGGGGAAATCGAGGACATTTCCAAAATATATTCGTTCTTATCTATTATTCTTATGAGTGATATATACTTAGTATTACTGAGATATTTTATCGAAGTCAGTTCGTATACAGACCACAACACGATCCCATAATGCTAAATTCCTTACGGAAACAATAATACAAAATACTTTTGAAAGAACCCTTTAATGCATTATCTATGCTTATTCATGATAATCATTCCTAAATCGAAAACCTTAATTATTTAGGTTCGTACCAGTACCGTCCGTGCTAACCCAGTATCATTCTTCTGAGTTTTGCCCACTACTGTTCTTCACTTCACCAATTAATGGTGAGTTCGTAGCCCATGTTTTGTAGATACCGTTTATACAATACCACTTTTTAGGGGTGAAAGCATTGCTGTTTAAAAACCTTTGGACAACAATTTTTGTATAATATTACTTTAAACTTGTTACGTGTTGCCCTAAGTAGCGATACCCACCAGATGGTGGCCCCATTATCATGACAACCTGTTAGTTACCTTGTGTTAGGGCATTAGTGAGGTTATCAAATAAACTATTTGGGATTGACATCTCTTTTGGTAAGTAGCGCTTACTAAGTTACAAGAGACGAACCAACGAACGTATAACCATGTCGGAATCGGATGTTTCGGGTTGAACAATCAACCCTGAGCACGTTACTTATTTTAACCTGTCTGAAATTCAATGGCATACAAACTGTCATGCTATTTGTGTCATGAGCTTAAAGCAACGTAAAAAACTTTTTAATCGATGTTGTATGGTTACAATAGTCAGTGCGTTTTAAAATTATGTGTTCCATACTTATGATATAACTAAACCTCTGGCTGAATATCACCAACTTTATGTTGATATTTTTAAGCATGCTTTCAGGTGCTTGATTTTGGACTCTTTACTTATGATTGCTGTGTCTGGAGTCTTCATGGACTGTCTCGATTAACACTTTTCTCACAAGACTCTATCTATTATCATAATTACACTCATATGTATGTTTCAACGCAAACATTTTTTATGCTTCCGCTATAATTTACTTATGTATTCGCGACTCTTTTAAATATGCTATGAAATGATGTAAGACTTATTTATATTTCAAATCAATATAATGAGTATAAACGTCTTTTCAAAGGCCCCATTAGAGGTCGTTCCCTTGATCTTGTGTGACGTATATTATGACGTCACGCCCTCGGACACCTATTCCGACTAAGCCCGGTTTGGGGGTGTGACAGATTGGTATCCAGAGCCAAGGTTATAGAGAACCAGGTAGTATACCCTACGTGTTTTTACTTGCTTATGTGTATAACTACTAGTGATATATATAAGTATTATATTACCATAATTATACTTACATTTCATTTTGCTATATCATATTTTACGTTACGTTTATTCTTATTCACCATACGCATCCTGCATGGTTCATATAAAGAGATTTATATAAACTTTAGCTTGTGCGGAGTATGGCAGCTCCAGTTATTGCTATTTCTTTCGACGCATTAGAGGAGAGCGTGGGATCTGTTGTTTCGCGAGTTATTCTTTTCGGCACTATTTCTATAGAGGTCCTTATTGTCCCAGATATGCCTACTGATCTACCTACAACACTAGAGTTACCTGCGGTTTTACCTTTCTTATGTCCAGATGACTCTGAGTCCTAGCCAGCTGATGAGTTACTTGAGAGACATGTATCACTTAGATCTTTCAGTGCTATGGTTTCTAGGTGGAGGGCCAAGGTTATATCTCGTCCATCATCACCATCATGATCGTCATTACCCGATACTACTATTCCATCTGCAAAGATTCTAGTTGCCCCTATTCCACCAGCACCGTCTACAGAGATTGCTACTGCACCACCTGCTTGTGACACACTTACTCCAGTCATTACCGCTTCACCGACTGTTCGTAGTCGTATACGAACGACCACAAGGAAGAGTACATTAGGATTATGACCCGTGATAACGCCAGCATGTAGTGCGGCTCTTCGTAGGGCCCGTCGAGCAGCATTTTCACCTGAGACATCATCATCCGGTACTTCATCCAGTTCTTTATCGGATTCAGCATTACATACTTCAGAGATTTCTTTTACCGCTTCTCTACAGGGTACACATGTTTCACCAGGGGATCATTCACATCATTCTTCTGAGGCTGTTCACTCTCCATCTGGGTTGTTGACCTATAGGAGGCCATAATTCTCAGACTATGCTACACCTACATCTTCTTCATCTGCTGGACCCTCTCGGAAGAGGAGTCGGTCTTCAGCTACATCTAATTCATCTACAGTTCACACTACAGGAGCCCTATTACCAGCTCGAGCTGACCTCTTACTACCTCACAAGAGGTATAGGGGAACATTAGCTATGCATTCATATGAGTCTAGTGATGAGGGTAGCCCAAAGACACATGTAGAGTCGGAAATGGATTCAGATATTCAGGTAGACATTGAGGCTGAGATTGTAGTTGTTGCTGCAACAGTTGATGGGTTAGATATTGAGCTAGTTATGGCAGCGGTTGAGACGGGTTTTGAGCCAGGGTTAGCAGTGGTTGAGTCAGAGAGTGAGCCAGAGGAGGCAGAGGCCGATGGTGAGGGTGATGCCGAGATTCAGCCAGAGGGTACCATAGAGATTATGGTCGATGTTACTACTGGGATTGATATCCTAAATGACCTACCTATGCCAGACACTATTGAGCAACTAGAGCAGCTTGAGGAGAGTGTTCAGGGTATGTATGGGCACATGCTAGAGATACCTCTTTAGAGGATAGAGGTTAATGAGGCAGGACAGACAGGCCAACATGCTAGGAATTTAATTGCTGATGGTGAGAGGTCTAGTTTGTTAGAGCGTGTTGCGGCCTTAGAGGGTAGCAACATGAGACTTCGAGATGCTCTAGGTGTTGAGAGGGTGAGATCTGACAGTTTATAGCGACGCTTAGGCTATGTGGAGGATGAGCTCAGGCAGGTTCGCGAGCTTCATGCTCATAAGAGTCAGAGACTTTGGAGGATGGAGACTTTTTTGATGAGGAGTCAGATTTATCGCCCTTAGACGAGAAGTATCATAGTTTATATATGGATTCTAGTTGAAGAATAGTAGTAGTAGTGTAGCAGTAGAAATTCAGAACCCATTTTGAGAAATGTGTAACCGACTATGAATTTTGCGTGATATGAAATCTTATTATTTTTATAACTTCCTCTTGCATTTTTTCTTCATAATGATGTTATTTATTCGTTCTGGCAAAACGTAAATCTATTTTATTTTATAATTTTATGTTGTAAATCCTATTTATCGTTTATTGTAACTTTATCTCGTTTCGAATCTCACCTTGTGTTGTAATTTATGGCTAGAATTATGACTATTACTCGCTCTGGTATAACTCTCGAAGCCATCAAAGAACTAATTTCTCAACGGGTGGCTGAGGCGTTGGCTGCTCAAGAGGTCAATCGCAACGCTTGACTCATTGGTGAAAGCCAAAGCCAGAGTGGAGATGATGATGATAATAGAAATGGAGGAAATGGAAATCATGGTAACAATAATGGGGATGGAAATCGAAATGGGGGGAATGGAGGTGCAAGAAGAAATGCACCAGTCGCTAAGGCTTGTACCTATAAGGATTTTCTCAATTGTCAACCATGCAACTTTAGTGGTACTGAAGGAGTAGTCAGTTTGGCAAGATGGTTCGAGAAAATGGAGTCAGTGTTTTGTATAAGCAATTGTTCCCCAAACACTCAAGTGAAGTTTGCTACTTGCACCTTGCTAGATGGAGCTCTGACATGGTAGAATTCTCATGTGCAGCCTATTGGCATTGATGAGGCATATGAGATGTCGTGGGAGGATTTGATGAAGCTGATGATTGATGTGTATTGTCCGAGAAATGAGATCCAGAAGTTAGAGAATGAGTTGTGGAACGTGTGTGTCAAGGGGACTGACGTCGCTGGTTATACGCGATGATTACAGGAGTTGACCTTGATGTGTCCTAGAATGGTTCCCGAGGAGAACGACATGATTGAGAGGTTCATCTGGGGTCTTTCAGACAATATTAAAGGTAATGTTACCTCTTCTAAGCCAGTTCGGCTACAAGATACCATCAGGATGGCTAATGGCCTAATGGATCAGGAAGTTCGTGTGTATACTGCAAGGAATGCTGAGCAAAAGAAAAAGTTTGACAACAACCCACGGGGAAACCATGTACAGCAGCCACCTTTAAAGAGGCAGAACGTGGCTCAAGCTTTCATGGTGGTTAACAATGAGAAGAGAGGGTATGCTGGGAGTGCTCCACACTGTAACAAGTACATATTCCACCATGAAGGACCATGTACTGTAAAGTGTACCAACTGCAAGAAGGTTGGCCATATGGACAGGGACTGTAAGACTGTTGTTGCTGCCCAAACACCAAGAGCCCCCATGGCGAATCAAAGAGTTGTGACCTGCTTTGGATGTGGTGGTCAGGGACACTACAAAAGTGATTGCCCTAAACTCAAGAACCAAAATCGTGGGAATAAGGCTGCTAACAATGATGCTCGTGGGAGAGCCTATGCATTAGGAGGAGGTGACGGCAACCCGGACTCCAACGTCGTTATGGGTACGTTCCTTCTCAATAATCGTTATGCATATATCTTATTTGACTCTGGTGCCGATAGAAACTTTGTATCGACTATGTTTAGTGCCTTAATTGATATCACTGCTACTGCGTTAGACGTTAGTTATACTGTTGAATTAACCGATAGACGAATCGCCGGATCTGACACTATTATTAGGGGTTGTACGTTAAACTTGCTTGATCACCCATTTAATATTGACCCGATGCCCGTAGAGCTTGGTAGCTTCGACGTTATAATTGGGATGGATTGTCTATCAAAGTATCATGCTGTAATTGTATGTGACGAAAAGATTGTTCGTATTCCCTACGGCAATGAGATATTAATAATTCTAGGCGACAGAAGCAACGAATGGAGTAACTCGAGAATGAGCATCATCTCGTGCACCAGGATTCAAAAGTACATTCAGAGATGGTGCCATGAGTTTCTGGCACAGGTTTCGGTAAAGAAGACAGAAGATAAGTCGGAGGAGAAGAGACTTGAAGACGTTCCGATCGTCCAGGATTTTCTAGAGGTCTTTCCAGAAGACTTTCTAATACTTCCACCAGCTCGACATGTCTAATTTCAAATTGACTTAGTCCTCGGTGCTGCACCTGAAGCATGAGCTCCTTATCGGTTAGCACCATCTGATATGCAAGAGTTGGCCACTCAGTTGCAAGAACTAGCTGACAAGGGTTTTATAAGACTATTTTCCTCACCCTAGGGAGCTCCGGTCTTGTTTTTCAAGAAGAAGGATGGATTGTTCCGCATGTACATTGATTATAGTAAACTAAACAAGCTTACGGTGAAGAACCATTATTCGCTCTCGAGGATCGACGATCTGTTTGATAAGTTGCAACGATCGAGTGTCTACTCAAAGATCAATCTGAGGTCTGGTTATCACCAACTTCGAGTTCGGGAAAAGGACATTCCAAAGACGGCGTTTAGGACTCGTTATGGTCATTATGAGTTCCAAGTAATATTTTTTGGTTTGACTAACGCATCGACGGTATTCATGGATCTAATGAACCGGGTGTGCAAACCATATATGGATAAGTTCGTAATCGTGTTCATCGATGATATATTGATTTACTCCAAGAGCAAGGAAGAATACGAAGAGCACCTTAAGCTAATTCTGGAATTACTTAAGAAGGAGTTTTATGCCAAGTTCTTGAAGTGTGATTTTTTGATCTTTAAGGTACAATTTATCGGTCACGTGATTGATAGTGAAGGCGTTCACGTTGATCCAGCTAAGATTGAGTCGATTAAGGATTGGGCATCGCATAAGACTCCAACAAAAATTCGCCAATTCTTAGGTGTTGCCGGTTATTATGAAAGGTTCATCGAGGGTTTTTCCAAGATTGCTAGACTATGACTAAGTTGACTCAGAAGAGTGTGAAGTTTGAATGGGGATAAAAAGGAGGAAGCGGCATTTCAATTATTAAAGAAAAAGCTGTGTAGTGCGCCAATCTTGGCATTACCCGAAGGAAGTGAGAAATTCGTGGTGTATTACGATACTTCGCACAAAAGGTTGGGCGCGGTTCTGATGCAGAAGGAGAAAGTTATAGCTTACGTAACCCGCCAACTCAAGGTTCATGAAAAAAACTACACAACCCACGACTTGGAACTGTAGTTGTGGTGTTCGCTGTCAAGATGTAGAGACACTATTTGTATGGAACGAAATACGGTGTGTTCACTGATCATAAGAGCTTGCAACATATTCTTGATCAAAAGGAGTTGAAGATGAGACAACGTAGATGGTTGGAACTGCTAAGTGATTATGACTGTAATATTCGTTATCACCCTAGGAAGGCGAACGTGGTGGCCGATGCTTTAAGCCGAAAGGAAAAGGGTTAAGCCGCTACGAGTTCTAGGCATTTACTGTGACAATATCGACTTAAACCTTCCATCTCAGATTTTGAACACCCAGACGGAAGCAAGGAAATAAGAGAATTACACAACAAAGTACTTGTTCGGTATGATTAAGAAGCTTGAACCCCGTGCTGATGGAACATTATGTTTGAAGAATAGGAGTTGGATACCCTATTTTGGCAGCTTAAGAGCTGTGATTATGCATGAGTCGCATAAGTCGAAGTATTCTATACATCTTGGATCTAACAAAATGTACCATGACCTTAAGAAGTTATATTGGTGGCCAAACATGAAAGCCGAGATTTCTACCTACGTCAGCAAATGCTTGACCTATTCCAAGGTTAAAGCTGAACATCAAAAGCCTTCAAGTTTGTTGGTACAGCTTGAGATTCCCCAACAGAAATAGGAAAAGATCACCATGGACTTCGTAACCAAACTACCGAAGACGTCTACTGGTCAAGATACGATCTGGGTGATTGTTGACGACTTACTAAATCTGCTTATTTTCTGCCAATGAAGGAAACAGACTCGATGGAGAAGTTAACGAGACAGTACTTGAAAGAAGTTTTCTCGAGGCATGGAGTGCCAGTTTCGATCATCTCTGATCACGATAGTAGATTTACCTCTCATGTCTGGCAGTCACTTCAGGAAGCGTTGGGAACGCAATTAGAAATGAGCACCGCTTACCACCGGCAAACGGATGGTCAGAGTGAAAGAACTATCCAGACGTTGGAAGACATGTTGTGTGCTTGTATGATTGACTTTCGCAAAGGCTAGGATAGACATCTACCCTTGGTGGAATTTTTGTATAACAACAGTTATCACACTAGCATCAAGGCAGCACCGTTCGAGGCACTATGTGGCTGAAAGTGTCGATCGCCTATCTGCTGGGCTGAGGTTGGAGACAGCCAACTCACAGGTCCAGAAATCATACATGAGACAACCGAGAAGATCATCCAAATCAAAAGTCGCATCCAACCTGCACGTGATAGACAAAAGAGTTATGCCGACAAGAGACGTAAGCCTTTAGAGTTCCAGGTCGGGGATAAGGTCATGCTAAAGGTGTCACCATGGAAAGGGGTGATACGTTTCGGCAAACGGGGAAAGCTGAACCCTCGTTATATTGGACCTTTCAAGATCCTTGCCAAGGTTGGAACGGTTGCTTACCGTCTTGAACTCCAGGAACAGCTGAGTAGAGTGCATAGTACCTTCCATGTTTCAAATCTGAAGAAATGTTTATCCGATGAAACATTGGTTATTCCGCTGGATGAGATCCAAATCGACGACAAGCTTCATTTTGTCGAAAGAACCGTTGGATCATGGACTGCGAGGTCAAGCGTCTAAAGCAAAGTCGTTTTCTAATTGTCAAGGTACGCTGAAACTCGAGGAGAGGTCCCAAGTTCACCTAGGAGCGTGAAGATTAGTTTAGAAATAAATACCCGCACTTATTTGCTAAATCTTCAACTGCACTTGATGTCACATCCTAAGTTTTGTGGACAAAGCTTTCCTAATGGGGAAAGGAAGTAACACCCGTAAAAATTTCTAAATCTTTGTCGTTGACTTTTCGTACTTCAGTTTGACTTTATCAAATTTTGTATTAATTTTACGTTTAATCAGGAAGTTATCCCGCGTGTATCTGAGGATCGTTACCGGAAGCATTCCGGGTTGCTATTTTATGTAGTCTTTTAGTAAATGTCGCGTTTTTACATTTCGTATCGATGTTTAAATTTTTAGAATTTTACTTGAAGTTATCACGCGTTTTCAGCTTTTGCGTATACCGTAAATACCGTTTAAAAATATCTTAAGAGGGTAGAAATAAATATCAATGAAGCATAGGATTCTTAAGCATGATCAAACTTTTAAAGATTGGCAAACCCCCCCTTGTTTCCCCTTGGTGCGTCCCCCCCCCCCCACATCTACCAAACAACCCTGACTACCATACAAAAGCTCGATAGAGAGAGTAGAGAGATATATTAGATACAATGCTTAGCATATAGTATTCCATTCAAAGGGAATGTTATAGGTTCAATTCTATTCATTGAACATAGACTATTGATTTTTCCTTATATAATTCAAATTCTTCATTCATTCTTTCATTCCTCTCTCTTTAAAACACCTACATAAAATTTTCCCTCTCCTATCCCTTTCCCTTTGTTCGTCCGACGCCAACCACCACCCAACCACCATCTTTGTTCGACTTAGATCAAGATTTTGGAAGCTCGAGTATATCCGGGATAAGATTAGATAGTTAGTTTGGGTATTATAATCATCGTTCGTGTTGTTTGTTAGTCTTGATCATCTCTTCGTTTATCATTTTCGTAAGATCATCTTTTTTAAATTCTTTTTGTACTTCCTTGATCCTTACAATGTTTAGAAGCTAGTTGTACAAACCGTTTGCTAAAAATCAAAGCTTTCAAAATTTCATAAATCCCAAAAGGGTTTATGTGTGGTTTGAATTTAATAAAAAGAAAGAAAGAAAAGATTAGTTGTGTTGTCGTGGTGAAACTTTTATAAAGAAATGATTTTTCTAAAGCTTATTGCTTGTTTTAGCTTATTAATAAGCTCGAGAGAGCTTATTTGTGTGCTTATATGCATCGAACATAAAGGCAAACCATAAAGGTTTAAAATTTATGCTTATTTGTATTTGTCTTATTTTTCTAAATTTATTTTCATAGCTTATTTGACAACTGATATGGTTTTGAGCTTAACGGGCTTAATAAATAAGTCCAAAAGTATAGTTTGGTTTTTAAAATTATTTTATCATTGGGTTTATTAGCTTATTCGGTTTATCATTAAGCTCGAATGGGCTTATTAGGGCTTAAATGGTTCTCAGCCCAACAAGGCTTCAAAAGGAAATCCATTTTTGATTATTTGAGTTTCGGCTTATTGTCTAGCTTATATTTTGTGGCTTATATTTATGACGAAAAATAGATTTGAGCTTATTGGGCTTAATAAATAAGCCCAAATGAGTTACTTGGGCTTCGTGGGCCACGACCCAACACCCAAGCCTAAACTGTGGGCTTAATCAATAGGGCCACGGCTTGGCTTATCTTGGCGGTTTATTTTAGAGCTTATTTGATTACCTTTTGGCTTATTTGACTATTATTGAGCTTACTGAGATTTAATATATTCGTTTGGGCTTATTGGGCCAAAAAGCCCAATAAGGGCCCATTAATATTTGGCTTATTATGGTATAGGAGTTATAGCTTATTTTTGAACTTATAGCCTATTGTTGTATGTAACGTAATGATATCTTAATGGTTGCAATTCGTTAATAGTCGTTAGGATGAGTTTGGATAAGACGTAAGTAAAAGTGGTAATTTGCTTTTGTCGGGAAAGTGAGTATTATTTGAAAAGTGATTTTAATAAAGTCTATGACTTTGGGAAAACGTATATAAACAAACGGGTCATGCCGAATTTTTATAAAAACTATATACTTAGAAAATATTTAGAAGACTTGTTTTTATTAAAGCCCTACTAAAAGACGAATATTATATTTTATAAAATGTAAAACTATTACAAATCAATAGGTAAATTAAAAACGTGAAAACTTTATATCAAAGACATCTAGACTATTTAATATGGGGGAAATCGAGTACATTTCCGAAATATATTCGTTCTTATCTATTATTCTTATGTAGTATATATATTTAGTATTAAGAGATATTTTTATCGAGTCAGTTCGTTACAACCACAACATGATCCACAATGCTACATTCCTTACGAAACAATAATACAAAATACTTTTGTAAAACCCTTTATGCATTATCATGCTTTTTCATGGTATCATTCCTAAATCGAAACCTTTATTATTTAGGTCGTGACCAAGTACCGTCGTGCTACCGCGTGATCATTCTTCTAGTTTTCCACTACTTCACTTCACTTCACCAATTAAGGTGAGTTCGTAGCTTGTGTTTTACCGTTTTACACTACCACTTTTGGGGTGAAAGCATTGCTTGTTTTTAAACCTTGGACACAATTTTTCTTGAATTACTTTTAACTGTTTACGTGTTGCCTAAGTAGCGATAACCCACTATGCCCTACTATCATGAACCGTTAGTTACCTTGTGTAGGCACGAGTGTTATAAAAAGATCTATTTAGGATTGACACCCCAGTTCGGGTAAGTAGCCCTTACTAGTTCAAGAGACGAACCAACGAACGTATACCATGTCGGAATTCAGATGTTTCGGGTTGAACATCTAGCTGGGAACTTACTTTTTAATATGTCTAAAATTGATTGGCATACAAACTGTCGTAGCCTCGGTGTCATGAGCTTAGAGCAACGCAAATATACTTTTGACGGATATTATATGTGTTACAATAGTCATGCGTTTTAAATTATTGTGTTTCATACTTATGATATACTAAACCCGCGAATTCACCAACTTTATGTTGACATTTATAAGCATGCTTTCAGGTGCTTGATTTTGGACTCTTACTTGATTTGCTGTACGGAGTCTTCCTGATGTCTGATTACATTTTCCAAGACTTATCTATTATCACACTCATTGTGGTTTTCAAACATTTTTATGCTTCCGCTGTAATTTACTTATGTTTTTGCAACTCTTTTAATTATGATATGAAATGATGTAAGACTTATTTATATTTCAAATCAATGTAATGAGTATGAATGTCATTTCAAAACGCCCTATTAGAGGTCGTTTTCGTGATCTTGTGTGATGTATATTATGACGTCACGCCTTCGGACACTTATTCCGACTAGACCCGGTTTGGGGGTGTGACAGTTTCTCGGTAAAGGATTTCTTAACCCGTCATATCCTCCTTAGATGTGATAGTTTGGGAGATCTTTACCCTATTACATCGCCTTCTCCCACTCCTCATGCTTTGCTTTCTGTGAGTCCCAGGACGTGGCACCAACGCCTCGGGCATCCCGGTGAAGACGTACTACGTTCTCTTATGTCTCGTCAGTTTATTTCTTGTAATAAAGAGAAGTCCTCACATCTTTGTCATGTGTGCCAGCTTGGCAAACATGTAAGACTTCCGTTTGCTAGTTCAGATTCTATTGTTACTCATTCTTTTGAGATTGCGCACTCTGATATTTAGACTTTTCCCATTGTTAGCTTTGATGGTTTTAAATTCTATGTGTTATTTCTTGATCACTATTCTTATTATTTGTGGATTTATCTTCTGCGTACTAAATCCGAAGTTTTTCAGAAATTCCTACATTTTCGTTCTTATGTAAATAATCATTTTAAGTGTGATATTGTGGCTTTTTAGTGTGGCCATGGTGGTGAGTTTGACAACACCAATCTCTTTAACTTGTTTGCTCAAAATGGCATTTAAGTCCGTTTTTCTTGCCTGAGAACGCACAAAAAATGGAAAGTCAGAGCGAATGATCCGCACTATTAATAATGTCATCCGCACCATTCTTTTCCAAGCTCACCTTCCACCTACCTTTTGGGTCGAGGCATTACATATGGATGCCTACCTACTCAATCTCTTACCCTCATCTGCCATTCAAAATGAGATATCTTGCACTAAACTTTTTAACAAACAACCCGATTACTCATGGTTGTGTATCTTTGGTCGCCTTTGGTTACCCACACCTTCATTCTCCTTATAAACTTGCACCTCGTGTCAACCCTTGCATTTTCCTTGGATACCCCGCTTATCATCGTAGGTATCGATGCCTTGACCTCTCCACTAATAAAATCATCATTTCTCACCATGTAACCTTTGATGAACTCCAGTTTCCATATGGTTCTATCACTCCATTAAAACCTACATCTTACACTGTTCTCGACCCTACTCCATCTCGAATACATCAACATATCATTCATAATACAACCCAACATCCTACAACTGCACATGCACCTATTACTCCTATGGTCTAATATAACCCAACTCCTAGCCCAACACCTAGCCTACTGCATAGCGTCACACCACCCTTGGGCTATCCAGACACTCCACCCTACCACAACACATCATAACCCACTACACAATCTATGGCCTAACCTAATTTTGCTTATATGACCCTTACTTTAGCAACTACACACACAATACCTAATCCTCCCACCTGGACTCACCCTATGGTCACACGTGCCTAAGTTGGCACCGTTAAGCCCAACCCTCATTTCCATGGTCATACTTCTCATATTTATCCTATTCTTAAGTCTCCCACTGTTGCATTATCAGATCCTAATTGGCGAGATGTTATGTATTATAAATATAATGCTTTAATTAAAAACAGTACTTGGGTTCTTGTTCTGAAACAACCAAACGTTAATGTGGCTCGGTCTATGTGGTTGTTTCGACATAAGTATCATGCCGATGGTTCATTAAGCAGGCATAAGGCTCGTTTGGTGGATAATGGGTGTAGTCACCATTTTGGTGTTGATTGTGATGATACTTTTTGCCCTGTTGTTAAACC
>BQNB010125349.1:0-19782 GCA_026074375.1 Tanacetum coccineum | reverse complement strand
GGCTTATACCTTTATTATGCTTTGATATGACACCATGATTATGATGTTTCGGCCTCCTTTTCGGAGTGGGTCGTTACAATTGACCCCGGGATTCGTAAGAATGTGTCTACGACTAATGTGAATGTACCATTAGAGGATGACCAATCTTCTCTCTTCGCTTATGTTGTATGGATCTTTCTTGCTTTTCTCACGTATCCCGTTGTCCCTCCATATCTTCTCTCCACCACGAATGAAGATACCATTTTTGATCCCGGCATCTTAATTTATCATTCTTTTATGCCGGATGTATCTCATCGGAGTGGAGCTTTCATGAAATTAAATGTTTATCCAAACCACTTGAATGAAAGTCCGATGATGATTTTATCTTCCACTTGCTTCCCTATAGACCAATGAATTCGGGGTCGAGTCGAGCTTGTGACTCGGTTAACAAAAACAAGGCGCTTCGTGGGTGGCAACCCATGCTTATCCATTCTATCTTCTTTCTTTATGCTAATAAGTGTTTTGTATTGTGATGAGGCTCGCCTCTTTCATTATTTGTGTTTGTATGTTTTGTGGTTTATTGTCCAGGATTTCTCGGATTGTGAAGACTCTTGGTTTTATCATTCACTCAAGCTTCACATCCTCAGCTTGATTTAGGGAATCCGATATCCTAATCTAATCGACTAACGTTTTATCTTTTGGCACAATTAATAAATGGCCTTAGATTTACGTAGGTACCCTTCAAAACATCGAGGATGATGTTTAGTTCTAGTATGGGGGGATCTTCAATTTGATTTTGCCTACAGTCATTGTCGTCACGTAATCCCGTTTTTACCGCTAAAATTTTTGCAAAAATACCAAAAAAAATTAAAAATTTTTAAAAATAAAATAAGTGTTTTGTCATAGTTTTGACATTCCTAATGGGTAGAATAAGAATAAATTTTGACTCGATCGGGCGTGTTGAGCCCTAGCTTTGTCCCTTAACCATTTAATAAACGAAAGTTTATTAGGCTAAGCATTCGCGGATCCTTTTATTAGGGATTTTAAATTTGCGAAGAACGAGAAATGATAGTGTTATTTACAAGTAGGATGCTAAACAAGGATTATTTGGAAATCTTAAAAGCTTATAAGTGTAACTTGTCACTTTTTCTCCCAGAAGCTCTTAACCTGACTAATAAACGTGCTTAATTTTGCTTTAACTTTAAACCAACATTTTCTAAAAAGAAGCTCTTTCGGAAACGAAATTATTCATCTTAGTTCAGCTTTATACTTGAGTTTCTAAAATGAAATTTTCTCTATTACGGAAAATATGTTGCAAAATAAAAAAAATGAAAAATGATGAAAAAAATGAAAAAAAAATAAAAAATATAAACTGTGGGCTGATAAAGGTTTACTGCATCTTGCCGGCTCACAACCGATGTTGCAGTCTTCAAAACAAAGCCCATAGTGAGATAATAAATGCCAAAGTGCATTCGTAAGTGTTATCAATAAGAAACCGTCGTCAGACTAAGTCACTACATCTTGTCGGAGGCGTGACCGATGTTGTAGTCATGTAAATGATGACGGTAGTATAGTATATAGCAATAAATGAAAATTTAATGGTTAAGATTTCTTTTTCTAAACTCAAGTATAATTTTGAACTAAGAATAACTTGCTTTAAGACTTCAAAAGTTGTTGGTTGCCGTTGGTAGATTATTTCTAGGAATAATCGCACCAATGAGATCATTAAATTTTTGATGTTTGCGTGCTTTGAGTAGTATTGTTTATTTAGCGGTAAATCTAAGAAATTCGGCCTAAAAGGGTAGAGTATCCCGCTATTACATTGCGAACATTCTCCTGTGGGGTCTCAACCTGATAACCTAAGTCGAACTCGGCTGGGATCTATCGAGAATATGCTGGTTGGTGTTAATCTAAGTCTTTTCCCTTCCCCCAGATATCTTCATAATTATTGTTAGGGCACATAAACTATACCACTTTCTTAAACTGTCGATCCTAAATTTAACTAAAGCACATTCACTCTAATTGAATAATTGTCGGAGCGAAAAGTTAATCAAGTCATATATATAAGCATTGTTAGCAATCTTTACTTTACTAACAGGTGATTTCATTTTACGATCAGCTTAGGGGACCGTGAAAAATCGGGTGACGATGAATTGTATCCATTCAGGAACATACCATAGGATTATTCTATGGGCGCTTCTCATTCTATGATCCCAGTGTTAATAAAATAAAGGAAGTCAAACATGTTAAGTAATTTGAGAAAAAAGAAAAATACAAAAATATTAGGGATAATTAGTGTAAATATAAAACTTGGTGGAAACATCTAATGATAAAACCTTGTTTGATAATATATTGTTCTTTACTATTCCGCTGCATATTTATATTATCTGTAAAACATATCCTAGATGGGCTTAAACGATCTCAACAAGTGGTATCAGAGCTTGTTGTGAAGCTTTGAATAAGAAGAAACCAACAACACATACTAGATGGTATGTGCTTAATTACACATACCATTTTCTATTAAAAACAGACTTAAATGACTAAAAACGTACCAAAAATACATTGTATTTATATGTTTTGCATTTGTATTATGCAGGAAACGGAGATTCAAGAAAAGGACGAAAAAGCAAGCAAAAACAGACAAAACTGAGCACGGAATGGAAAAGACAAAGTCAAATCGAAGCCAAAGTCAGTCAAAGTCAAAAAGTCAACAGAAAGTCAACCCCGATAAAGTCAAAGAAGAGTCAAAAGTAAAAAATACAACTCCAAGGACTGAAGTTGTCAAATCATCAAACTCAAATCACAAGGACTCAAAGTGCAAAAGTGGTATTTATAACTTCAGGGGCCAAATCTGCCAAACCCCAAAGTTATATACCACAAGGACTGAATTTGCAAGATCACATATATCCCTGAGGGGGCAAACCTGCCAATTTCCTAAAGTGGTACCACCACAAGGACTATGGATGCAAATGAAAGATATGAGTTGAGGGACCTAACTTGTACAAACACCAAACTCTTCCCCAAATTTGAACCTGGTAAACCTTAACCTTAACCCATTTTCCCGCCCAAGCTCAAACCCCCACTAAAGGTCACATGTTACCTTCCCTCTCAAAACACTCAACCCCATGGTTTACCCAGGTAAAACCTAAATCCCTACTCCACTACCACCCTCATTGCCAAGTTGGCAATCCCACATTTTTCAATGACCAATTCTAAGGCTGTGATGACTTTCAAGGAAGCACAAGTGATATGGATGGCTAAGATTTGAATTTCAAATCTCACACAAAACAAACACACTCAGCTCTCTCTCACAGAAGTAGCACAAAAGGAGAAGACACAAGACATAGAAGTAGTATAAATAGTTACCCCAAAGTTCAAACCTGAATACCGATTTATATTAAAAAAGAGGCCTAATCCAATTCACTATTCATCCATCGTCTCCACTAGTTACCATGGGTAAAACAAGGGGCAAATCCAAATTAAGGGGTGATTAAGTCTATTCAAGTAAGCACAAGTAAGATGGCAGGGAGAGATTAGTCAAATCAAGCTTCTCATTAGCTCACTCTCAAGCTAAGGCCACGTGGCTATGGAAGAAAGCACAAGGAGAATTGGGATTTACTCTTGGATCACTCAGAGAAGTAACACAAGGGTCACATCAAGGATTGCCAGCTTGGCAATCCGTGTGATCCCAAGAGAAATGATCTAACCGCCATCATATATGCACTACAATGATAATGGTTAAATATCGTGTGGTGATGATTGAAAGAAGCGTGGACATCAAGCAAGGCCTAGAAGCTTCAGGGATCGACTATAAATAGGCTCTCACCTCACACACACACACTATCTAGTTTTTTAGTAATTTTTAAGGTTAGCTTATTGTAATTTTAAATGTTTTCATAGTGTAATCTTCTTTTAAAGTAAATGTAATCATCAACTTTTTATCAATAAACAAGTTATGTTTTATATTCCCTTTTTAAGTAAGTCTAAAAGTTTCTATGGCTTTAAAATGTCTTAAAAGTAAGTAAGCTTCAATAACAATCTTAATACGCTCCGAATATGCTCTCACTATTCTCTTAAGCTAGTATAAACTAATTAATCTAAAATAATCTACTTCAAACATAAAATCAGCTATAAACCTACTATTGGGACAAATAATCTATGGAAGGGGATCCAAAAATGAGAAGGGATCCCCATTGACAAATACTAGCTTATTTAAATAAGCCAAAGCTGTTGATTAGCTCTAAAGAGCAATTACAGTCGCCTTTTTTGCATAGGCCTCATTGTATAAGTTCTCTTTAATTTCATTCTTCGTTAAATAATTGCTTATTTAGTCTAGATTTGCTAATTTGCTTATTAATAGTGCTTATCTATTTTCTTAATGCTTAATTGTGATTTATATGGTTATTTAGTACTTATTCCTCAACTGTTTTTAGCTTAAGTATTATAAATCATAGTAATCTCTTTTCTGTCATAAAAACCATAAAAAGCCAAAAATAAGTAGTTTAGTTTAGATTCTTAGATATAGCTTATTTGTTTAATGAAAAATGTTTGTTAAGCCTGTTAAAAGCTGTTAGTTATCTGGTTAATAGAATTAGATCATTAGATTTTTAAAAAGCATAAGCTTATTCAAATCTGTCACAATTTAAAGGGGTGTTTGGCATTAGATACTTTGACCATCAAAAGTCAAAATGAGTTTTAAGACTTGCTTGAGTTAGTTTCATTTACACTTATTATCATTAGGAAAGGATTATATTTAGGACTAGTATTTTAAATTTAAAACAAGTTAGGGTGTAATTTAGAAGTGCCAGCACCAGGGGAGTTTTTCATTTGAAGTCCACTTGTGCAAATTTTGAACCAAGCCATCTAAGGCTTGGTTCTTGCTTAATTTGTGTTTGTACACACTAAACAAGAGTGTTTAGTGCAGGTTACCTCACTAGGTTACCCTGTACATTTGGTTTAGCTAATTGCAATTTGCATTAGCAGTACTAACATCAGTTAGTACTGCTGAACTTTTGCATTCATTTAGATATAAAATAGTAGGAATTAGACATATCGAAACTTATACGGATTTGTGTTATTCAAATAACAAATCAAGATTGAGTCTTAGTTGTCATTTCATAGCTTTATTAACTATAGACATTTAGCTTACAAAATCATTAATTAGCCAAAATAAGCCAAAAACAGTACCATCTAGATCCTAGTCTTTAAATTCAAATTTCTAGCTTAAAGATTTAGAATTTATAGATTAGATAAGTAGTTTATAAGGTGTTTGTTTAGTTTTCAAAAGATTAGAGTCTAAATTTGCTTATTGAGTATTTGAGCTTATTTTGTTTTTGAACTATTTGAGCTTATTTCTGAATTTAGCATCTTAGTCATCAATTTCAGTTGACTTTTAGTGTTACTTATTTAAGTTGCTTGTTAGTAATGGCTTAAGCTCATCATAAGCTATCTAGATCACCTTTTCTTTTTCAATTTGAGCTTAAATTGAGTTTTTTATAGCTGTTTAAGTGAAACCAAGGGCAAAAGACCACTTTCTGTGATAGCTTTTTGATAAGCTGTTTTTGAGCTTATTAGTTAGTTTCAGCTTATGTCCCTTTTATTAAAATTGCTTAATTTTGTGTCCTTTTTAAGTCCTAGTATTTAGTTTTTCATAAAAGTCAAAAAATAAAAAATAAGAGCAAAAAGGGGTTGCCCACACTCGAACCCACGACCTCACACTTATAAGCCATACATGTTAACCAGTTTGCTACAATAGCTCATCAATCATAGTTTCTTTCCATCAAATACTAGTACACGTTTTACTTTCCCTTCCATTATATAAGCCGTACATAGTAGGGCTTATTTCGAGCTTATTGATTAAGCTAAGTCCTAGGTTTTAATTTTCTATGCTTCTTTGTAACCTTCTTGATTTTCCCTGAATTTTTGGTAATTTTCCATTAAGCAGTTTAATTATTATGATTTTTTGAAAGTAAAAATCTTAAAAAAAATACATAAAAAATAGAAAAAAGTTTCAGAAACATACAAAATAATAGTTTTTAGTTTTATAAAAAAAATAGCTTAAGGTTTACATTCAGTAAAATAATTTTCACCACTTTTAGATTTTAATTTTTATTTTTGAGCTTTTATTTTTAATTTTAAAAATAGGATTTTAATTTTAAAAATAATTAAAAATATTTTCTTTGCTTTTATAATATTTTAGACTTTTCTAAGCTTAAAAATCATTTTTCCAAATTTTTAGTACTTAATTTGCTATTTTTTAAGATTTAATTAGATTAAAGTAGTTTTTAATTCATATTAAATCCAAAAATAATCAAAAAAAAATGTTTTTCTTTTTCCTAAAATTTTCTTTTGTTCTATCTTAGGTTTAGAAATTTAGTTTACATTTTTAGGGGTACTTAATTTGGATTTACTTGCTTATTTGTCGCGTTTTATTTGTTTCCCGTTATTTGTTAAGTGCTTTAATTGTTTTTAATTGCTTGTTTTTAATTAGTATTCTTTTAATTGTTTACTTTTATATAGTAGTATTAGATAACACAAAAATAATCTTTTCACTCATTCAAATCATAAATGACCAAGCCAAAAACGAGTTTCAATATCACAAGTTGTTGGGGAAACGACCCCGGTGACATACTTCCCTCTTAATATACGTATTATAAATTATATATATAGCTTTTAAGAGTGAATTTTCCTTTAGGGAATTATCTTAATTGCTCTTGTGGTAATATATCGTATATTTTATTAGTATATTTTATTACACATCAATAATAGAAACCGGTATTGTAAGAAGAGTGGGTGCCTGAGTTCTTGGGACTTCATGGTGTACATGAACATCTAGTGGAGAAACTATTTCTGCATCAGTTTGAGGGATATCTGAAAAATTTAGGAATTTTGATGCCAAGTCGGATGAGCGAGAAGAACTAGTAACAGGAACTTCAGTCTTCTTCGTAACAGTAGTAATTGTCACATGAGCATCGTCAACAACTTGTTCTTGAGTAGTCTCTAAATTTTCATTCCCTTGTTGAGCTTCATCCATTTCAACATCAGCACCTACACCTTGAACAATCTCTTTACCAGTCTGAGTGGGTTCTTCCAATCTTGCGTCTACATCATCATCAAATTGGTCGGTAGTATCATCCATTCCCTTATCTTCATCACTTTCAATCTCACCATCTTTAGATTCGTTTTCTTGATCAACTTCTTCCTCTTCTTGATTATCATCATCAAATTCTTGCTCTGAATCAGATTCTTGCTCTTCACTTCATTCCTCACCTGTCCACTGCCTAATCATCACTTTGCTCTTATTTCATTGTTGTCTGTTGTCTCATCATTACCACTAAGACCAGATTCACTCTCAGTAGAGTTATCTTCTGTCACAACGGGAACCCCTGGTTTATAACCAGTTCCTTTACTTGTGACGGTAGGAGTGATCTTTTCAACACTTGGAGGTTTTTTGGCAACTGTACCAGAACCACTAGGATGTGTCTTGTGAAAGTCCCCCTTTAAGCTCTTCTTTCTCACTTCTTTCAGCAGAGCCTTTTCAAGTCAAAACACACACACTTCAGATAGCAGCTCAATTTCTCTTAACCATAGCTAACACCCACCTTTAGACACGAGAGAGAGCGCGATTTCCTTTCCTTTGTTTCCACGAGGTTCTCTGTGAACGATACCTGTTGATGCTTAGTTTGAAGACTTCTTGACTAATCTCTTAACTCGTTTGCCTTTTGTGACAGGTTCTTCATCTACAGGAACTAGATCACTTTCCTTCTTAGTCGGAGAGGCTTTATTGAATTTTCTAGCAATCTTGGGAGGTACGACACCTGTAGCATGGCCAAGATAAGTCTTGTAGGCCTTGGATTCCTTCATCTCAGGACTGGTAAAACATTCAGGTAGAACAACTTCATAGATCTGAGATGATTCTTTTACAAAGACAAATCTTAAGGAGTTAATTTAATCAGTCATCTTTGGAGGTGTGGCATATCCAATTTGTTTCTCCAAGAGAGTGACTTTTCTTGAATAAGAAAGTAGTGAATGATAACTTTGGTGAAACAAGGGTAGTACATCTTTTCTTGCTTTTTGTAGACTTCGTTTTCAATCTGGTAGATGAAGTCTTCCTAAAGTAATTCCACATATGTCTACATTTTTTTTCTATGGAACACACCCCAAAGATTTTGAGCTTTGGATGAGACGAAGCTTTTCAAGACCACTAGTCTTTTCCCCAGAATAACTCGGTTGATAAGAGCACAAAAATTCTCCAGGGTTGATGCATCTGATCGACAACAACATCATTGAGTGAATTGATCTCCCCAGTATGATCAAGTTCTCTTAAGAAAGACACAATGTCTTCTTCAGAAGGAAGGGGATCAAATTCTCTACCTTGTACTCTTGGGCAAATCTGAACAGATATCTCTTGAAGACTTCCCAAAGTAAGCTTGAATCGATCTTCTATCAATATTGAATCTGTAGAAGGTGTCATGCTTGTACACGAAATTCCAAAACTGGTGCATGTACACTTTAGGGACATCTACAGTGATGAGAAATGCAGGATAGCATGGAGTGAGAGCGATAACATCCAGAACGACTTGAAATGTGGGTTCTCTTGGTGTTAATCCGCGAGGGATTCTTCCATTGCATTTACCGATATCTATTCTATCTCCTTGGGAACAAGCTCAGATCAAGCTTGTGTGGTTGAGCAGAGGGGGGGGGGGGGAAGGGGGGGGGGGGGGGGAGGGGGGGGGGGGGGGGGGGGGGGGGGGGGGGGGGGGGGGGGGGGGGGGGGGGGTGGGGGGGGGGGGGGGGGGGGGGGGGGGGGGGGGGGGGGGGGGGGGGGGGGGGGGGGGGGGGGGGGGGGGGGGGGGGGGGGGGGGGGGGGGGGGGGGGGGGGGGGGGGGGGGGGGGGGGGGGGGGGGGGGGGGGGGGGGGGGGGGGGGGGGGGGGGGGGGGGGGGGGGGGGGGGGGGGGGGGGGTGGGGGGGTGATGGAAGACATGATTCTGCTAAGATTTGTCACATACAGTTCATATACAAACAAATATATATATAGAACAGATGTAAGCATGTTCGCGCATAATGCAACCATGCATATTTCACGCATGTATACTTGTATGTAAACATCTTGTGTGGTGCTAATACCTACTAGAATGTGTAAAACATGGTTTAATATCGAGCTAAGTCTTGATCTTTACATTTAAATTTCGGGAATGGAAATCAATATGAAATCTATCACATATACACGAAATACTCGAAACCTATACGTAAACCATCCATAAAAATGTAATGGTGAGGCTTGGAAAGGAGTGCACTAGTTTAGTAAACGCTTGCATGTGTTAAACACAAACCATAGGAAGAACTGATAAGCTCAACGTGTTCGGCTTATGAGTTATCACCACAAACCTGAGCCATGAGCACCCACAATGGACACATACGTCCACTGTTGGGCCGAAAGCCCACAAAAGGGTTAACGTGGCTTATGGCTTAGCTTACTTCGGACTAAGTGCTTAAAACGAGGGCTTGAGGGCTTACCAAACCCTAACGAAACCTTATAAAATCCTTAATAAACTAAACAGACCCTAAATGAGCCTATTAGGCCCGACAACCCATGTACGAACCAAACGGGCCCAACAGCCCGTTAGTGAGGAACCATGGCTTATTATTAAGCTCACTTGAGCTTATCGAAGGCTTATAAGGCTTTTTGAGCTCGTTGAGGTAGACAATATGCATAGGAAACCTTATCGAGCCACTATCGGGCCTAAAAACCCATAACAAGGCCCATACAAGCTAAATAAGTCGAAAATAGCTTATTGGCAACTTATAGGGCTTATGATAAGCCTTAGAAAGCTAATGGACCTAAGTGAACAAGTCTAAAAGAGTTAAATGTTATTCAGGATCCTTATCGGGCTTGTTAGCCCATTTCTATGACCAAACAAGGCCTTTAAGCCACAAATAAGCTTGGGCAGCTTATTTGTGAGCTTAGCCAGCTTATAGGACTTATTATAAACCTAGATAAGTATATGGACCCAAATGGATCGAGTCTAAACACGTAAAAATACCTATCAGACTTGTAATGGGCCCAAAAGCCCATTATCGAAGCTTATTAGCTTATTAAATAAGCCACCACATTAAAACAGATTAAATAGGCCCAAATAAGCTTATTGAGATAAGAAAATGAATTATATCACATAAGAAAACCTTAATGGACCTTTTGCAAACATACGGGTTAAGGATTGTTGGGCTAACGAGCCTAATGAGCTCGAAAAAGCATAAATAAGCTCACTCGAGCTTATTTTAAGCTTACTAGTTTTAAGTAAGTTTAAATAGACTTAACGACGGCTTATGTGCCTTTGAAAACTCAATTAGACCTTTAGATTGCTTATTGGTCCTTAACGGGTCCAATAAGGCCCAATAAGCTAAAATAAGCTCATCCGAGCTTATTTATAGGCTGACTCAGCTTATATGGCTTATTGGAGTCCATTAAAACCAAATGCCACTTGCTAGAACTCAATCGGACTTAAAATACGATTTATGTAAGTTGAGGGGTCAAAAGTGTCAATTTTGAAACTTGAGGGTTAAAACTGCCCATTTCGCTGTTTTGGAAGTTAAGGGACTGTTTTTGACACTTCTGAAACTTAAGGGGCTGTTGGAACATATAAGGACCTAAAGTGCAATTATTGAAAAATGGACTAAAAGTGTAATTTTGGAAACATAAGGGTTTAAAGTGTAAATGTTATATTTTCATAAACATAGGGACTGTTTTTGTAATATAGAAAACTTAAGGGTATTTCATGAACAAAGGTGATTTTATTAACCACTTAACATACCGGGCGAGTTATATATTTACCGGATATCATACAAGTTAACCTACGACTTAATAAATATGAATATTTATTAATAACGTTTATACGTATACAAAACCGTGTGTAATCGTATACCTTCCCAATATCCATCAAGTGAATACAAATACATTAAACATGTGCACCACCACACAAGTGATAACTGTATATATAAACTAGCAATTTATTGTAGTTTATGCATTGAGTCTTTAGCCTAAACTTGTAGACTAAGACTGGCCGTATTTACTTAGGTATTTGACGGTGTGATTCATTTGCCATTCTTGGATATATTTATCATTTTCAGAGGACTATTTACTAAGGTGAGTTCATAGCCCCATGTTTTACAATTATTTAAATGATTTACATCTTTGGGGTGAGAACATGCTTTGTTTTACTAATTGGACGCAAGTGTATATTTTATACTATGATTACGTGTTTGCCTAAGTAGCGATAACCCACTGAGCCCTTTATCATGAACTGTCAATTACTAGATTATGAGCGCAAATGTTATAAATAGATCTATTGGGATGGCATCCCTATTTTGGGTGAGTAGCTGGCTCACTAGTGCCGGGTATGCCGGACACAAAACGTTAAACCATGTCGATTTTGGGATGTGCGGGTTAAACATCATTCACAGTGCCATTTATTGGCAATTTATTGCATTCATACATGTCGAGCTTCAGTGTCATGAGCTTAGGAAAATGTAATTACTTTCTATGATGTTTGCATCTGTTGCTTAATCATACACTTGGAAATCTTGCGGTCCTACTATTGATTTACACAAACCTATGAATTCACCAACTTTATGTTGATATTTTAAGCATGTTTTCTCAAGTCAATAAGGCACGAGGTGCTCAGATACATTAGGGGTCACTCTTTGGAAAGAGTTAGTACTAAAGATTTGGGCGTATTACATTTTGGGAACATTTGTTATAAACCGAAATCTTTACTTATATTGTCGAACAATTTAAAGCCATGAGCTTATGTAATGAACAAGCATTTTGTTAATCCAATGTATCTTTTTAAAACGACACGTTTAGTGATCGTTCTCATATCTTGTGCTATTGATCTATGAAGTAACGCCCTCGGATATTCAACATTCAGCTGCTGCCCGGATTTGGGGATGTTACATGATGAATGTATAATACAAATACGATTAAAAGCTAATCCTCCCTTGGAATGGTGGTGAAAGAAGTTGAAAACAACTCATAAAGTATCCCTAATCGTCCTCTCTAATGAGGTGTCATTTTATACACTTTTTCGGGGTCGTTTAACCCCCAAAATCATGTGTTTATGCCCAAAATAGGTACTTAATCGTTCCTTTTCAAGTATTTCTCATTTGGAAAACATTTGGATGAATTACACATGACTTGGGCTCATTTGTAGAAGAAACGAACAAGACTACGGACCAACACCAAGACTCTTAAAGATTTGTGCTCACAGAGCCTGGAGATGGCGTCATATGCTATACTAGACGCCGTCGCAACTCATCAAGTGACGGCGTCACACATTTCAAGATGGCGTCATCTAGCTTTGACTCAAACGCAGATCTTGAAGATTCATTTTACGATGGCGTCACGACTAAAACGCGACACCGTCGCATCGATTTTCTTATATATACAAACCCGAATTTATGGTTTTCAGTGTGTAACTTTAGAATAAAAAGAGGGTACGAACCCTAGTTCGTTTAGCAGCTGTAGGAGACGATTTTAGGGCCTAAAACCCTATCGTACTTCTTCCAATTCATGTTTTAATCAAGTAAGGTTTAGTTAATCATTCAATATTTCTATGTGTTGTTTGATATATTGTTCTTGCTTTATCTTTAACATGCTTAGCTAAACCTATTATTGTGTTTATTTATGATTGTATGAAACCTAGAATGCAGATCTTAGTGATATTTCTTCTTGTGATGGATGTGCACGTTAGGTTTTAGAAAACCAGCTTTCTGTCTATAGTCGCTGTTGATATGTCTAGGGAAACGTGATTGTGTAGAAAGGATACCATCGGGTAACATTCTTCATACTACCTTGCCCCCTAATATGGTTGATCCACTTTTAATGTATTTTACATGCACTTAGTAAACTCCTAGGGGGCGTATAATAGTCTTTATACTATCTTGCATGTGCATTGCTCTAGCGACATACTAAGTAGACGACGAGTTCATTTAATTCGTTCATGCTTTAGGAAATAGTTACATAGATCATCACAAGGGTGACAAGGTAACAACACAAGGAGAAGTAATCTAGGGATAATACATGATTAAATAGACACAATCTTTTATCTTATTGTTATCACCATTAGCATAGAATTATACTTTGTTTATTAGCTAAAACCAACCCACCTATTAATCCCACGCCTTGATCGATTCTTTACGTAGTAAAGTGTTTGTTACCTTGGATGAATCCAAAATAATAACGGTTGAGACTTTGTTTGCATATCAAAGTGTATGAGGAATCTACACTTTGATACTCTAGAGGTATTTATCAATGAAACAGTAACAACCAAAGAACAATGAATAAAACACAAACTGCTTCAATATTATTAGAATAATACGAGTACTCTTATAGTACTAGGGTTACAAACCTTGAAGCTATTCTTTCTCTAAAATATATCTAAATCTCTTAAGCATAAGCTACCAGCAAACCTTAAACTAGGATCTCCTTTTATACAAACAATGAGTCCTTTACAAGATAAATTCTGAACTATTTGGAAGTTGCAATTCAAATACAAATATAACAGATATACATTCCTTACTTTTCTCTTTGCATCTTTATCTCCAAGTCAACAACTTTGCCCATCAGCAGTATTAATCTTTCTTCTAGCAGTATTAACTAACTCTGGCAGTACTAACTCATTAGTATTGTTAGTTATATCTTAGCAGTATTAACTCTTGTGAAGATTTATTCCCAACAATCCTCCCCTAAACTTGTGATTGTCCTTCAAATCATCAAGTTTCTTCTGAATTAAATCTTCTAGTCTTCTTTTTTTGCTGATGATTCTTTCAAACATATTCTTCTACTTCTGTACTTGAGATCTTATAAACCTTAGAAGTTTAAAAGCCTGTGAACTCTCATGATCAACCTCCAATTTCTTTTTCAACATCTTGGAAATCATCTCTTGACTTAGAGGATATTTCTTCTCTGTCAGCATATGTATGGCTATACCATTCTGCATCAGTAAAATGTGAATACCACAAAAATCATATAAACTCCAGCTTATCACATTGTATTCATGCTGATTCTTCCATATTTCATCATCTTCATCAGGCTCAAATAAAGTGTGCAGATCTCCCCAAAGCATCAAATCATATCCTTCAGGTCTTGAAACACTATACCTTTCCTTGACTAGTCTGTACAATTCCTCTACATCCTGTCTATCAAAGTCTTCAAGCATCTCACTCAAAATCTTATAGTTCTTGGAACTGCCATCTCCTCTGAAGATTTGATAATACATGAAATTCTCTGTCAAAACACAAGTCTTCCAATCCATAATTGGAAACTTTGTAGATAGAGATTCAACCTCTATAGGAACCTCTTCTCTTGGTATTATATCTAAAAATCCTTTGAGTTCTTCCTTCTCAGCATCTTCCTCCATCTTTTGTCTCTTCCTTGTGCTTTTTCTAGGAATAGATTTCTTTCTCTTTGCTCCAGATTCTTTAGAAACTTCTTTCATTTCCTTCTGTGTAGCAACATCTTCTTCTTCAATCTTTTCAGCAGACTTCATCTTTTCAGGAGACTTCATTTTTTCACTTCCATGCTCTGAATCCATAGGCTCAATATGTTGATTAAAATCCCAAACCTTTTCAAAGATTGGCCTAATCTCATTGTAAGACATTCCCTTGAAGTCACTGATCTTGTAATTTCCCTGATTCTTCAAGTATTTGATCATATTTCTCCTTGCTTGGGCAACTGTCTTTGGTTTCATCTTTAGAGCATGATACCTTAAAACTGAAGGATCATTCCAATCTATCTTCTTAGATGTCTTGGCCTCAGACCTAGCTATTTTCCTTTCTTCTTCATGCTACTGTCTAGCAATTTCTTCATCCCTTGCAATTTGTGCCATTTGTTCTTCATTCGTTTGTTCTTCTAGTTTGATCGCTTCAGCAATACTTAACCTTTCTTGTTCAATCTCTTTCTTAGACTTCTTCTTGGGCTCAGGCTCTATCATTATTGCTTTTCCCTTGTCTTTTCTTTTCCTTTGCTCTTCACTCCTTCTTGTATAAGTAACAGTTCCTCCAGCAGTACTAACTTTAGCACTCCCTTTCTCACTACTTCCTTGATCTTGAATGACTTCAGCGGGAGTCACTTCTTGAATAAAAAGTTCAGTTTCAGTACTTGCTTTCTCTTGAACATCTGCATCAGATAATTTCTTCCCCTGTTTGGAAGAATCATCTTTAATGACTTCATCATCTGAAAGAACAACCCTAGCTTTTCTCCGTGCTTTCCCAGTCTTTATTTGAGACTCTAGCTTCTTGACCCTGAGAATGAGCTTAGTATATGCAGAACTATAGGTTTTCTTTGTCTTCCTCAAGTCATCCTCCAAAACTCCAATACTCTCAGAGAGTGTGGTAACCAAATTCGTCAATTCATTTAGTTTCAAGTTACCCTCATCACTTCCATGTGAGTGAACAACATGGAGAGGTGATTCATGGGGTGTAGGAAGATGGTGTTCTGCTCCAGGTGATGGTTGTGTTGGTGATGGTTGTGTTGGTGATGGTTGTGTTGGTGATGGTTGTGTTGGTGCAGCAATGATATGTTCAGGTGAGTGTTCAAATGAAGGTTCAGGTAAAAAACATTAAAAAAAAAAAGAAAAAAGGGGGTTTCAGGTAACAGGTGAGGGTGAGTGAGTTAGAGAAGGTGAGGATGTGATTCTTGAAGGTGAAGTAGAAGGTTCAGGAACAATTAGCATATTAGGAAATAAAGCAACCTCTTGGCCTGAATATCCCTTTGTAAGCCTCTTCATATTGTTAAACACTTTCATGCTAAGAGAGGGTACAGGATATGTTCTTGTGTGTTGTTGAAGCTGGTTTCTCTGCATATCTAGGCATATTTGAATGAACCTAGGGTACATCAAAAACTTATGGGGGCTTGAAATATTTGACACCATATGCTCAAAAATCCATCGGACTATCTTAGTATAAATTGTTTCTATCAACCCGATTCCTATTGGTAGCTAAACAGATAACAGCAGTTGCAATGTTACTACTAAACTGCTCCCAAGCAGTCTTCTTTGGGCTAATACAATGAAGAATAGAGTGGATAAGAAACCTCCATTGAGGTGAAAAAGCACCCTTTTGAAAAGTTAACTTATCTAAGTCTGTGTGATATCCCATAAGCGCCAATTGCTCAAAAATCTCTGAGTTGGGTATTGAAGAAAGACCATCCTGATCATCCAACTTGAGATGTCTTCATAAAGATGCTTCAGTGATAGTCATTGAGTGACCATCAATGGTAGCATTAATCTTGACTTCTCCATTATCAGCAGTAGTAACTTCAGCAGACCTCCAAAATTTGTGAGAGAGCGGATAAAATGAGACCATAACATCTGGCTTCTTTGTGAGTGCAACGAGCAAATGGATACTTTTGAGTTAGGAAATGATTGACTATGAAAAACCCTTCACTTCCTGTGATTTTCTCTAAAAACGTGGATAAAAACGCGACCATGTTGTGCTTGTCACAAAATTCCAAATTTGCCATGAATAAAAGTGTGAGTAATCGTGTGGGATATGATCGTGTATGTAAGTATGAAGGCTGGAGAAAGTTAATTGAAATTATATAGAGAAAACGTAGAGATATAGTTTGACCGACTTAAAGAAATTGAGTTTATCGTGATTAAACCAAACATATATATATAAAGATCACGAAAGTCTTATTAGTCAAACCCCTATTTCATAGGTATTTGGCGAAAATATCTCAACGGCTCTATTAATTAATGAAAAATCTGTTAGGGCCAAACAGTACTAACGGTCATCCAGCAGTACTAAATTTGGTCTAGCAGTACTAAAATAATCCTAGCAATATTAACTTCTCCACCAAAAGCAGTACAAACACCAAACTTTTGTATCATAGAATCACACAATCTCTCTTTCTGTTTTTAAGCTCACATTTAATCTCTCAATTCTTTTAACTCACATTGCACTCTGTCTATTTTTCACACAGCTCTCTTTTTGTTTTTAAGCTCACCAATTCTCTCTATTCTTTTGACTCACATATTCACACAAAATGTAGTTTTTGGCAAACTACCAGCCATAAACGGATTTGAGGAGTCTTTACCAATAGCCGTTTGCTTTGGACTAGCCAATGCTTCATTGTATAAACATGGTGCATTGATAACCATATAGTTTTGAGTAAACTATCAACTATCAACGGATTTGAGAAGTCTTTACCAATAGCCGTTTGCTTTGGACTAGTCAATTCTTTGTTGTCTATGAGACATGGTGAACTGATGACCATTTGGTGTGTGGTGTAAGAACCAACACTTTGAGGAACAAACAACATTCCTCCCCTCAAAAAATGCATCATTGAGTAACCAAGTTCACACTTCATTGCTTATCCTGAAAGAGTTAGCTTAAAACCAAGAAAACCATAATCTAACCACTTTTCTTGTTTAGCAGTATTAAATGGTACTAACAGGATTAACAGTGAGACATAGAAAGAACTAGCAGTACTAACTATAAGTAACAGTTTTGACAAACAGTTTTAAATATAACTAGCAGTACTAATTATAACTAGCAGTATTAATTTACAAAGAAGTAACAGTACTAACATTTAACAAACTTTACAAAAACAAGCAAGAGATATAGGCATTAGGGATTTAGCATTCCAATATTTGAGACCAAGTACTGAAATCTACCAGCATTAAAACCTTTTGTAAGAAGATCTGCTACATTATGTTCAGTGTCAATCTTAACCATTTGAATCAACTTTTTAGCATTGCAGTCTCTTATAAAAGGATGCCTAATCTCTATATGTTTTGTTTTAGAATGTTGAACAGGATTTTCTATTATGTAGATAGTACTATTATTGTCAATATAAATAACAGTATTCATAAAATTGTACCCATAGTCCAGCAGTTGGTTTTGGATCTAAAGAACCTGTCTACAGCAACTTGCAGCAGCCACATATTCAGCCTTAGTTGTAGAAGTGGCAACTACAGTTTGTTTCTTGCATTGCCAAGAGATCAGCCTATTTCCCAAAAACTGACAACGTCCAGTTGTTGACTTCCTATCTTGTGTAGCTCCAGCATAGTCACTATCAGTGTAATCAACTAATTCCAATGGAGAATCCTTAGAAGACCAAAGTCCTAATGATGGTTTTCCTTTAAGGAATCTAAAGATTCTCTTAATAGCTAAGAGATGGGAAGACTTTTGAGAAACCTAAAACCTTGCACATGTACACACTGCAAACATGATATCTAGCATGGATGCTATAAGGTACATCAAAGAGCCTATCGTAGATCTATAAAGATGTTCATCAACATCAGCAGCATCTCCATCTTGAACCAAAGGCTTTTCCAGATCTGTTGGAGTAGAGGCAGACTTCACATCTGAGTAGTTGAACTTTCTCAAAAATCTCATAGACATATTTATCTTAACTGATAAAAATGCCTTTCTTTTTCTATTGGACCTGTAATCCCAAAAAGAAGGTGAGTTCCCCCATAAAACTCATTTGAAACTTATCCTTCATAAGCTTCTCAAACTCACCATATAATTCCTTCTTTGTAGATCCAAAGATAATGTCATCCATATAGATTTGAACAAGCAAGATATGTCCCTTATGTCTCTTGATGCATAATGTTTGGTCAATCTTTCCTCTTTCAAAACCATTGCACAAGAGATAATTGGCCAAAGTGTCATACCAAGCTCTGGGTGCTTGATGCAGGCCATATAATGCTTTCACTACCTTATAGACTTTATCCGAATGGCCAGGATCTTCAAAACCTGGAGGTTAACATATATATACCTCCTCTTGAATCTGACCATACAAGAAGGCACTTTTTACATCCATTTGGTAGACCATAAAACCCATATAAGAAGCATAATCCAAGAACTGTCTGATGGCCTCAATTCTAGCCATAGGAGCAAAGACTTCATCATAGTCTATGCCCTCTTCTTGAGTATGTCCTTGAGCAACAAGTCTTGCTTTGTTTCTGATGACAATCCCCCTTTCATCTTTCTTGTTTCTGTATACCCACTTTGTACCAATTGCTCTATGACCTTTAGGTAAATCCACAAGAATCCAGACCTTTTGCAGTTTGAACTGAAGAAGTTCCTCCTGCATTGCTTCTACCCATGCTGGATCTCTAAGAGCTTGAGAAACTCTTTTTGGTTCTTCCTGAGAGAGGAAACAAACAAAAAGACATGTATGAAGATCCTGATGAGTCTTCCCTTCATATATAGCACTAAGAAATCCTTTTTCAGAGTAAGAAGTTTTCATCCTTCTTGTCTGAACAGATGACTGCACATCACCAATCACATGCTCAATTGGGTGATCTTTGTGAATTCTTGTGTGAGGAGTGGTAGGGACTGCATAAGATTGAGGAATGTTCCCCAATTCAATTTCTTGGTCCTCCACATGTGAGTCTTCAGATGCAGGACTAGGTCCTACTAAGTCTTCAGGAGTAGCAATATTAACTTCAGGGAGATCAGTACTAACTTCTCTACTACCATTATTAATATCTGGCCTGGCAGTATTAACCTGTTGATCAGCAGTACCATTTTCCTTAAGACTGCTACCATCATGAGACTCTTCTGTAGCATCATCTTCATCATGTAACTCATCTTTATCTTCTATTTGAGCATCATCAACAGTTCTTGGTGAAGCATCACCAAAATATGAAGCATCCTTCCAAATTGGCATTACAATCCAATCTTGATCTTGTTGAGAAGATGTACTAGACTTAGAAACTCCTTGTATACCTGTACCAGTAATTCTGCCTCCATATGCTCCTCCACCAAAAGTAACATAACCTCCATCAAAG